>PVJI01015998.1:0-39096 GCA_004026765.1 Micronycteris hirsuta
TAAGGTGTGGGGAAGACTAAGTTATAAACAAGCATGAGTGAATAACTTCCCCCCTCCACTTTGTTCCTGTGTCTTTCATTTCACTTCCTAATATGAAAGGTTTTGGAAATCAGTTCATATTTATCTTCAATTCTACCAGAATATATTCATTTTAGAAATCTCCCTCCATTCTCCAACTGTCCCCACCTGCTGTCGAACACTCTTGCACTTCTTCATCCACCTATGTAAGTGTTACTCAATATTTTATTGTTTAGTTTTTTGAAGTCTAGAGACAACCACAGTTTTACTTGGGTAAGAAGAGGGGAATAGTTCTATTGTTAGATAAAGGCTTAGAAGAGAAGAGAAGCTGAAGATGTTTCTAGGTTGTGATCTCCCTTCTAGTTTAAGAGTCTTTGAAGTGTTTAAGAGCCTTTTGTGGGGAGTTGGCAAAAATATGAGTGAGTTCTGTGGATGTAGGGACACCAAGGATAGTGCTTTGGGTAGGTTAGAGTGTGGGCCAGATGCTGCTGTGTGTCTGGCAGGAATATGGTCAGAGGAAGCATGTGGCTCTGTAGTTTCTGTTGCTGTGCTCACTGGTATCTATTTTCTTGGTAGCTGGTCAAAATTGATTTTTTTTTCCTCCTAGAACTTCTAATATTGGGATGTTGGCCTTCCACAACTGGTCTCATTTTCTTAACTTTTCCTCCTCTTTTTCTTTTTGATCTACTTTTGGGAAATCCCTTCACATCTATTTTTCATGTCTTCCATTCAGTTTTCCTATTTCTGTTACCATGTTTTTGTGTTTGAAGACTGTTTTTTCCAGTGGCGGTGTTGTCACCCTCTGGTAGGAGTTGGGAGTGTCTGGGAACAGGGTGGCAGCAATCAGTGGCGAGATGAAGTCATATCTGCGTGTATGTGGGGTGCAGAACCAACAGGGTCAACAATGTATTGGGTATGGAATGTGAGACAAAGAACGGCCTTAAGGATGGCCTGGCTCAGCACCTGATAGGTGGAGGTTTTATGTGAGACGGGGGGAGTGTGCACAGAGTGGTCTGCCTGCGAGGCTTCCATGCGTGCATGCTGAGAAGGTTGTTGGTTCTACAAGCTGGTGGTTCATGAAGAAGGTTTTAGGCTGGAGAGGAAAATGTGGGAGGATTTCATGCCCCCCAGGAGACTGGATGAAGTCACCGAGGGTGTGAGTGTGGACAGAGGTGAGAAGAGACAGAAGGATTAAGCCCTAGGGCACTGCAGAAATGAGGCTGCGGAGAGAAGGAGCTAGCAGAAGAGATCGAGGAGCGGGAAGCACACAAGTAGGAGGAAGAGAAGGGAGTCATCCTGGGAGCCCAATTAAACACGTGTCATGAGGAAGGAATTGTTAACTGGGTCAGATGCTGCCAGGGACTGAGAAGTGTGCATTTGGAAAACACAGGATTGAAATTGTTAGTGACTCAGTAATCACAGCAGAAGCTCCCTAGGGTGGGATTGAGATGAAAAGGACAGAGGAGATTGTGGGGGCAGTGGGTAATAAAAACCCTTTGGAGGATATAGAGTTTTACTGATTTTTTTCTTCTGATTTTGGGTCTGTGTTAGAGGTTTTCTGCAAAAGATTTGATGCTTGGCTGTCTTGGCTTAAAAGTGGGAGAGGCAAAAGCCGATGAGAAACCAGAGACCTCCTTGTCAGGCCTTTTGACTTTGAGTTCAATGTAGAATTATCTGGGTGCATTGTTTGTTGGGAAGCCAGCAAAATCTTTATCTTTTGTTCTTGCCTCATGGTCACGGGGTTATTAGATTCCCTGAGACACCCCATTTCTGGGATGACCAGGGTAGTACAGGTCTGTCTGGCAATGTTCTGGTCCCCAGGGTGGCAAAGAGGGCTGCCTGGTGGTGGAGGTTCTATATTCAACAGTCCTCCAGATGGTACCCTCAGTTGGACAGGTACCTGGTGCTGCCAATCCTTGACTTCCGGTTGGTTCTTAGTGTTCCCACAGGCAGCTGTGGAGTCATCATTTTGGGGCAGCTGAATCAGGTACAGCTCGCTTCCAGATGTTGTTGCTGTTCTCACCTCTTTTCTTTTTCAGTCTTTATGAATTGTTTTGAAAAAAAAAATCTGTTTACTGTATAGTTTTAGTGGAACTTTAAGACAGAGCAGAACTGGACCACGTATCTAGTCTGCTGTCTTAACCAAAGATGCTTCCCATCAAAACACGCACATCACAGTTGAAATCAAATGAAGCACTTTAAAAGTCAGGTGATGCTATTAGGATTTGTTCTATCAACAGATAATCGTTCTACTTTGAGGTCTCTTTCCCACCTGCTACTTCCACGCCCCTCCCATTTGCACACGCTCTCCCTTGTGTGCCTGTTGTAATTATTTGTTGGTGTCTTTCCACTCACACGCTTGCGAGCTCCTCTAGATAGGAAGGCACAAGCACCGTGTCCCGAAAGTGTTTATTGCATTAAATATTGCATTTACGAAAGAGGTAACAAATATTGTCCGATAAATTGAAAAGCAACTACTTCCCCCCAGAAGGTGAAATTTTTTTATCTCACTAAAGTATCCAGTACAATAGACATTAACTTTAAAAATATTCTTTCTCTTGACTTTAAACGATAATGACAAGCTGCTTTCAATTCCTTGAAGAGGTCTCTAAGGAAATTTGCGTTCTTCGTGGCTAAGATATGATGACAAGCCTGGCAGTGTATTAAATGAGAGATGTTTCTGATCTCTGTTACTTAAGATGAGTTTCTAATCAAACAAAGGTCTTCGCTTCTCAGCAATTTGCAAGACTAACTTCATCTTAGCTTTTCCTGTGGCTTCTGGATTGCAAGTGGGGTGAAGATGGTTTCTTGAAGCCCTTGCACTCTTTCTTACCCTGTCGGTGAAAAGAGGGCATGAACTGTAAATATGGGCTGATTTGCACTCATTTTGCGTTTAAGCTTCTGCTGACGCCGTTCCCTTCCCATGTACCTTAACCAAAATTAGTGTTGACGATTTCCCTGTGGCTACTTGTTTAGTTTCCCACGTTACTGTCGGTGCAACCGAAACTGTCGTCGTTCTTTTATCCAAGAATGTTTGCAACGTAGTTTGTCTCAAAATCTCTCAATCAAGATACTGATTTGGAGAGATGCTAGTGCAATATTTTTCATATGTGAACGTTGAAGGTGGGCATACTAATGATAGCAATGACGACCCATATTTCCTGTGTTT
Organism: Micronycteris hirsuta; assembly: GCA_004026765.1. Lineage (NCBI taxonomy): Eukaryota > Metazoa > Chordata > Mammalia > Chiroptera > Phyllostomidae > Micronycteris > Micronycteris hirsuta. The sequence goes on from PVJI01015998.1 coordinate 3,188, forward strand.
GCTATGTTCCCGGCACTCCTTCCAGGTGTTTGCCTGGTATGATTTAATCTCCTGCTGACCCCCTGTTGGGTGGACGCTCTTCTTCTTAGGTGCATTTTGCAGGTGAGGAAGGTGAGACGTCCTACGTTATACTGATAGCAAGCGGTGGAGGCCACTGTGGACCACTGCCTTCCCGGGCTGTTTGGCAGACGATGATATTATATCATGTATTTTTACCTCTGTGTTTTATGTTTTGAGCTATGAAGTTAGCTAGCGAGACGTTGGTTGTTGATGAAAGGGCGATCTCAAGGAATGTGTAGTTTGTTTAGTAAAGGTAGTCAATTTTCAGGAATACTAACCTCAGCCTGTTTGAACCTTTAACATGGAACAAAGATGTTTTTCCAAAGCCTCCTATGTACTTAGGTTCTTTGAGATGCAGTGAATTAGGCACAATCATGTAATTGTCCATATTATCTCACTCCTGTACATATCTGTTTATCATATCTCATGTAACCTCTATCTCAGAGATACGAGGCTTATCTGATTTATAGGCTACACCATACAAGAAGTCAGCTTTCCTGACTAGTGCATTTCATCTTGCTGCTGAATTATGAGCTTTGGTATAATTTGCTCTGCAGAAATGGGTAACTCATACTCTTGGTCATAAATACCATTGCGTCTTCTACCTTTGGGGATCTCTACCTCTAGTTTAGCACATGACACCAGAGGGAAGAGGGATTAAGGCAAGAGACCACAGTGCCTGGGGTGAGTGCTCAGGGCTGATGGAGGAAAGGGGCCCAAGGCTGCTCTGGTCCTGTCCCGTCGTGGGAACCCCAGATTTAAAACAAATCAAGATTAGAGTAAGTTGGGCACTAACAGAGTGTTCTGTGACTTACAGTGTTGCACTCAATGAGAGTAGTATCATACTGAATCACACCAATAAAGTGAACTACTTTTCTGGCTACCCAAAATACGTGAAACATTTACAAATTTGACTATTATTTTGTGAGCTTTTGTTTTACATGCGTTTCTTTTAACACAAGCTCTTCAAGTACGGGCCTGTCCCTTCCGCGCCGTCCTTTGATGGGAACCCAGACACAGGATTCTGTGTCTCACGGAGACATTGAGACAGATATGTTATGTGGCACTCTAGTCTGTGGGTGACTTGATGTTAGAATAAGAAACATGATTGATACACCAATGTTGCGGGTTTGATCTCCGGTCAGGGCACATGCAAGAAGCAACCAATGAGTGCATAGCTGAGTGGAGTAACAAACTGATGTGTGTTTCTCTCCCTCTCTCTCCCCTCCCCTCTCTCTCTCTCTAAAATCAATAAAAAATTAAGCAACATTTCTGGTCTTGAAGAAGGTGGCTACGGAGAACCCTTTAACAGCAAACACCAAGTGTCCGGGGAATGTGAGGGGGACATGTGCCTGTCACCTGCTTGTGGATCCGCGTGACAATGTCATGTGTGTGGCACACAACTGTCTTCTGTGTTGGGTCTCAAACCGCTGGTTGTTTTGAGTTGCTCTTTCTGTAACTCTTTTTATGTAATGCAATAGTTGAAAGTCAAAAGAAAATAGATTGGTTTGTTTGAATATTTTATTTTGAGACTTTTTTAATATCTTAGGTTAAGTCGACCATTTCAGTGTGAGGTAGGCTATATCTGCATTTTGTAACAATATGGTTTAACGAAAAAGGCATTGAATCTCAGTGAGTGCGTACCAGTAGAATGAAAAAAAAAGCTATTTATGGTCGCAGGTTTTGATGACTGAGAGCAAATGTCTAGTTCTGAGCCTACTTTTAATCTAGCACATTCTCAGCTCTGCCTCTAGTTTCTAACCAATATGTTCACAGATAATATACATTTTAAAATTAATTAAAGTATTCCAAGGTTTCTTGAATTATCCTTTTTACTATAAAATGGCTTATTCTATCTACATGATCAACAGAGGCTAAAGAAGTTATTATCCCACTTGATAAAGCTTCAGAGAAGCTCAGTGTCTTCATCAAAGACACACAGCACTTGGTCAAAAGGCCAGAAAGGGTACTATATTCTTCTTCTTCCTCATCACATCTTTGGCATTGTAAAAAAGTTTTAGGCTAAAAAATAAAATTACTGTCTATTTAATCCTGAAGTGAATATTAATGCATGGTCATTCACAAGTTTTTAGAGAAAGTATAAAAATCTCTGTGTGTTTTAATCCTGGAAAGTTAGCATACTTTACAAATAAATGAATCATCTTTTTCATGTGCATTAAAAAAGTCAGAGTTTTCTCTCAACACCTTCTTCGTCCTTGCACCCTTGCACAGAAAACAGAACAGACACTCCTGGGTTAATTAAAACAGCTTTACAGACCTGCAGGGGGATGGATGGGTGGGAAGGTGATGGATCCCGGACAATGGTGGGTGTTCCTGAGTGTCTCAGGGCCAAGAGTAGGAAGTGGGTGTGAAATCCCTGGCCTTTCATCCAAAGTATAATCACATTAGCATGCACTTGAATATTTGAGAATAAAGTAATATGAATGAAAGATTCATTACTGACTTTGGAGTTTATTTATGTTCTGCAATCTAAGTCTAATGCTTGCTAGTTTAAATATTAAGTACAAAAGAAAGTATAATTAAACTCTCAGGCTGTGTGCTTTGTTCTGATAGATTTTCCCTCAGGTTAGGAGTGCCAGCCCTTAGTAGATGCAGTTGGACTTTTTTCTCTTTGGTATGTGAGAGCACTAAAACACAGACAGAAAAGAAAGAAACTTTGCAAAGTTTGGGTTTGATAATAAGGCGTATGAAGGAATACTAACCAACCACCTGCCATATCCTTTTACTTGTTACAGACTTTGGTCCCCACAAAAATCAAAACAGTGTTAATGTTTCCTACTATTCCCTTCTCTGCTCTCCCCATAAAGAAACTAAAACTTGTCAAGTTAAGTAACTTAAGGTAGCAGCAAATAAAATGTGAATTGAAACCCAGTTAACTTTGATTCCATGGCCCACGTTTCTTCCACGTCAGTAAACTATTTCATGAAAGTCGTATTCCCTTTTGAGGGGATAGAGGGACTCTCTCACCTTGATATAATCTCAGTACTCAGGTGTCCTCTTAAAGTTAAATATTGAAAACCTGAGATTTCTGAATATCTTTTTTCTTGAATCCCTTGCCAAAAAATTTTACACACATACATACTGATATAAATCCCTTACCATGGCTATAAGTAAAAATCTGCGTTGGGTGGTCTCTACCCATAACCAGTTGTTTGCAGCTTCTTGGGTCTGGGTAATTGAACGTATCCACCTCCAATAGCTCCCATTCAAAGTGTTGGTTCTCAGATAACTGTTAGCTATGTTAACTAGTCTAGTGAGCTAGGATAGTCACTGAGTTATAAGAAACATCTTGTATTTGTTGAGTACATGAGTGCATGTGTTATATTATTTCCTTGATTTTGGAAATAATTTTAACAGTTAAAACTGTACCACCTACCTAATCACAGATTTTAAGGGGGGGGGCAGGAATATGCCACTATAAATTTAGCCACATGCATTTTAGTCTGAATCCTGATTTCTAAAATATTAAAATGTGCTTTTTATACTGAGGCCACATAGCACCTCAACACCCTTAACTTTTCCCAAATTGTATCTTTTACCTTTACTTCCCATCTAGAACTCTCACTGCATCCATTCATCAGCCAGCAGCTAATCTTCCTTATTTTCAGCTACTTCAACATGACGATACTGTTTTGTCAGCGCCACTGATTCTCACTGAATTACGTCAGCATCTCAAGTGTAAAGCCAACTATAGGAAAATTGTATGGAGTTGCTTTCGATTGAGGTTTTCTGTGGATCATTGAAAAACGAGGCTTCATGGGTTAGAAACTTGCGGACTTGCTTAGGGCCATATATCTATGGTTAGGACCGTATGACATTTATTAAGATATTCTTCAGTACCCGATTCTGCCTGAGTTTAAAAGATGACAAACCTCAGTAGATTCACAAGTAAGGTTTCATGTGGGGAAAACTTCTAGGATTAATGTTATGTTTTAAAATGATGGATAAAGTCAGAAGACAATTGTATCTTTTATAAGTTTTGACTTGAGTATGAATGATTTTATTGTGTTTCTTTTCCTTGTTCCGAGAATGAAATTGTATGCTGAGTTGGCTACTAGCATTTCTTGTCTAGTTTTCCCCATCAATCTCTTGCTGTATTGCCAGAGGAATGCAGAAATACTGGATTATTAGCTAATGAATTTTGAAATAAGACCTCTGGGTTCACTCTAAGATTTTCTTTAAGGGGTAGACTCTGTTCAAATCCAAAGGGAGTAATTTCATACATGAACTTGCTATTGGTATTTGGGTTTTTCAGGCATTTTGTTACTTCATTTATAGCCACATGACTTCCAGTGAAAGTCATTTATTAATCACTTTTATTTAATTTTTGAAATACTATTAAAGTTACTTGGGCTGTGTTTTTACTACTTTGAAACATTAGTTTGTCGTATGTTTGCCTTACATGGTCTAAGGAGTGAGAAGATTTGTCTGCGAACCTTAATCAAATTCTTAGATTGATATTTGAGACCTAATTTTTTGGAAATGGAGATAGCAGAATATTATTAGGATAGAAGTATCATATCCGACTTTCTATAATATTTGTGGGTGGATCATGGGCTGTGCTCCCAGCTTCAAGCAGAAAAGCTCAATTATCTTGGTTAGCATTCTCACCCATCGCAATGCTTCAATTTCCCACTGTCTGTCTTTAGTCTTTCTTGGGATTTTGCCAGAGTTAACTAGAAAATGGCTCATGTACTTAAAACTTTGAGAGAAAAGACAATGTAAAATGCCCCAGGTACTAAAACACACACAACCAATTTGTGATTACCCACTTTGTGAGTTTTCTTCCAAAAATCTTTAATCCCACAAGGGCGTCACTGGCTACCCGACACATATCTTATCATGGCAAATTCACCTAATTTCTAACTAACATGTATGTAGGTAACACAGAATGCTTTTACTTTACCTACGTCCAAACTGAGCTATAAAACATGCTGACTCCAAAATCCAATAAGATTCACAGGCCAAAAAGTGCATTTAAGAACATACTCCCAATTTTTGATTATCGATTCCACTTCTTCCTTGTATAAGCATGAGTAATTTGTATATTAAAAGTGGATTTTTAAGAATGCATCTATGCTAATCTCAATATCACAAGCCAAGAATTGTTCTTTTAGTATAACAATTTTAAAATTATAACAGGAAATGCATCTCTCATCTGTATAATACGTCCATTACTTCAGTGATTAGAATGAACCTTTGTCATATGTCTTCAGATAAATAGGCAGATATGAGCATTAATCAGTGGAAAACTAGGACGGGGGAGTAGCAGGAGCGATTTGCCTGATTTCTGGTATTAAGCACATTTTTCAAATTCAGGCAGTTGGTCCTTGGAAGACACTCACATTTATCTTTGCCATTTGACTGGGCCATTTTCCTGAGATTTTGTATTTGCGGAGCAGGTGGCTGCTCTGACCCTTTACCTCTGCCCTCGCTGAAAGTCCTTGAGCGTGGTCTTTGTAGTGGGACAAGTGAATGCTTAGAAGTGAGAGCCCACACCCACCAACCGCTGGTCATGAACCCTGACTATTCTAGAGATTGTCACTGCTGCTCAGGATAGCCAGACACCTTCTCACAGCTGGCGCATGCTAACTAACTTATATTCTTTCATCTTCTTTTTTTTCACAGCTGTTGTGAACTTGGACAATTCTGTGGTTGATCTGGAGACTCTGCAAGCTCTCTATGAGAATGTGAGTAATAGAAGGAATTTTAAGTGTGAGTATATAATACGTACGCAGTACTTGTCACTATATGCATCTAGGCTCGTTGCTTTAAGAAGGAAGTTTATTCTGAGTGTACTGAATTTATGTAAGTATAGATTTGTTAAAATGTTTTCTAGGAACATTGGAAAGTGTGTGGTTCATAGTTTTAAAGATTGTGATTCAAAGCATGTTGCACATGAGATCATTCACAGTCCCTCTTTTTAGCTATAATAATAAGGAATACTTCTGTGGAGGTTCATTTGAGCTGAGTATCATCCTGTGCACTAATGCGTTTAACCCATGGAAACTGCAGGTAGGTACCTTTATTTTCTCTGTTTTACACAGAGGAAGTCTAGGCATGGAGAGGCTAGAGGACTTGCTCCGGGTCACACAGCTGGTGTTGTGCTGTAGTGAGGATTTAGTTCTGTTTGGCTCCCTTTCTCTAGACTCCCACCATTTATTTCACCAAATGGCAGGGCATTCTGGCTTCCTTCTTAAGCAGAAGGCAGGAACAGTGGAAGGCATCAGAGGAGAATGACCATGGCATGGTGTAGGCCAGGCCTTTGGGAAGGCTGGCCTGTTCAGTGATGTATGAAACAGTTTTAGCTGGGACGTGGCATTAAATAACATTGATTCACCCCATAAGGAAGCAGTTCTCTCTTCAGTGAGTGCTTCTGATTATGTCTGTGAGAAAGTCTCGGGATGGCCCTGTTTTCACTCTTATAACATCGGGTTCTTTTTTCGTTGTGTTTCTGATCTCGCCTGTGCTCTGCCTGGTTTTGAAGTTCCTGTGCTCTTTGGGGGCATGGCCTTAGTTTGTCATTGACTTTTTCTTTGCCAAGTCAGAGAATCCTGGCTTTGGGAGACATATGTAGACAAGATGCAGATTCTCTTTCCTGAACACTCCCTGGGGACGGGTATTCAACCTGCTTGTCTACCCTTGGCTTTGGTACTTTTAAATATACTTATACATGGTTTCCCCTGTGAGACCGATACCTTGATAAGAGAAAAGGTTTCTCATGGTGCATTCTCATGGCGCACTGCATGGAATCTGTCCATCAACCTTAGAGTTGCTGCCCAGTCAGTGAGCCCAGGCTCTCAGACCAAATCATTAATGAAGGCTGAGAGGGAAGGTTTGAATGGTTCATTGCGTAGTTTTTGCTTCATGATGGAAAAAAAGAAAAAAATAAATTATGTATTCAGTATATTAAGAAGCCAGTGAAATGGCTATTTAAAACATAATCACTTAGAGGTACAGAGAATTCTCATTTCTCTTGAATCTTATACTAACCCTCTCCCAACCAGGAGAGTCATATGGAAGAAATGAGGAAATAACAGGTAAAATAATTTCTTCAGCAGGGCATAGTGACGTATGATGTTGGTGTGCATAGAACGATTTTTCTTGTGTATGCAATATACTGGGGTTGGCAAAAATAGGTTTACAGCTACAAGTACACAAAACAGAGTTTATTTTTGTATTATTTATTATTGTATTATTTATTTGTATTACAACTGTAAGCCTACTTTTGCCCACCCCTGTATAAACATCTATATATGTGTCTACATATATACATAATAAATATATATGTGTGTGTGTGTGTGTTATATAAAGACATATGAAGGTCTTATTTTAATCGGGCACATCCATGTGCAGAAATGTATACGGAAACAAATGCAGAAATTTAAGGACAACTATATTTATGATGGAACGTTAATTTGCAATGATTTAGAGTATTTTATTTAGGAGTTATTAGGCTTTCCCAGTAAGTTAGTTTCATAAAATATAAATTTCTGATTCTGAACAAACTAGATAGCTGCCCAGAATTTGGGTCTTCCTAGCCTCATGCTCCATGAAAATAGAGAAATGGAATTGCTGAGTCATGCGGTAGATCTAATTTTAGCTTTCTGAGAACTCTCCGTACAGTTTTCCATAGTGGCTGTACCAAAACACACAGGGTTCCCTTTTCTCCACATCCTCACCAATACATGTCATTTGTTGACTTTTTGATGATAGCCATATTCAGACTGGTGTAAAATAGACTGCTATACATATATGTGGATATATATTAACCTCATGATAACCGCAAAGCAAAACCTATGTAAAACACAAATATAAAGAGAGAGGAACCGAAACACTACAGAAAAACAGCAAATCTAAAGAAAAGAGGTCAAGAGAAGAAAGCAAGCACAAAATTAAGAAAATGACAATAGGAACATACTGATCAATAATAACTTTAAATGTAAGCAGACTAGATGTTCCAATCAAAAGACATAAAGTAGCAGAATGGATTAAAAAAAACAAACAAGATCTATTTATGCTATCTACAAGAGACTCACTTCACATTGAAAGAAAGACACAGCTGAAAGAAAAGGGGTGGAAAAAGATATTCCGTGAAAACAGAAGCGAAAAGAAAGCTGGGGTAGCAATGCTTTTAGCAGACAAAATAGACTTTAAAACATAGAATGTAAAAAGTGACAAAGAAGACATTATAGAATGATAAAGCGATCCATCCAAGAAGAGGATATAACAATTATAAGTATCAACATACCCAATATAGCAGCATTTACTTATATAAAGCAAATATTAATGCATGTAAATGCAGGTATTAGCAGCAATACAATAATAGTAGGGGATCACCTCAATGGAAAATCATCCACACAGAAAATTAGTAAGGAAATGATAACTTTAAATGCCACATTAAACCAGATCAACTTAATAGACATTTTAAGAACATTTCATTCCCAAAATGCAAGATGCACATTTTTCACAAGTACACTTTTTTTGATGTCACATTTTGTATGTTTTTGTTTTGTGTATCCTCTGTTTATTCTTTTTTTTTTTAAGAATTTTTTTTTAAGATTTTATTTATTTGTTTTTAGAGAGAGGGGAAGGGAGGGAGAAAGAGGGAAAGAAACAGCAATGTATGGTTGCCTCTCATGTGGCCCTCACTGGGGACCTGGCCTGCAACCCAGGCATGTGCCCTGACTGGGAATCGAACTGGGACTCTTTGGTTCCCAGCCTGTGCTCAATCCACTGAGCTACACCAGCCAGGGCCCTCTGTTTATTCTATAATACTTATAGTTAAGTTTGCTACTTTTATGTTTTAACCTTCATATTAGCTTTTTAAGTGACTGATTCACTGTGTTTATTACATATTTGATCTTACCACTGAATTTTTTTCCCTTGTATCTTCTTATTTCTGGTTATAGCTTTTTCAATTCTTTATAAAAAAGACCCTTTAGAATTTTTGTAAAGCCTGTTTAATGATGGTAACTCCTTTAGTTTTTGCTTGTCTAAGAAACTCTTTCACTCTCCTTCAATTCCAAATGATAACCTTTGCAGATAGGGTACTATAGGTTGTAGGTTACTTTCTTTCAGCACTTTAAATGTTTCCCATCTCTCCTTTCTGGCCTGTAAAATTGTTGCTGAGAAATCAAGTGATAGCCGTAAGGGGTTGTCCTGTTATGTGACTTGCTGTTCCTTCTTGCTGCCTTCACGATTGTCTCTTTATTTTTAACTTTTGCCATTTTAATTAAAATATGTCTTGGTGTGGGCCTCTTGGGTTTATTTTGTTTGGAACTCTCTGTGCTTTTTGTACCTAGATGTCTGTTTTCTTTCTTTCCCAGATTAGGAAAATTTTCAGCTATTATTTCTTCAAGTATACTTTTTGGCTCATTCTCTCTTCTCCTTCTGGAATGTGTATAATGCAAATGTTAGAGTGCTTGTTGTTGTCCCAGAGGTCCCTTATACAACCCTAATTTTTCAGACTTTTTTTTCCTCTTTGCTGTCCTGACTATGTGGTTTTCATCACTCTTAACTTTCAGGTCACTAATTTATTCTTCTGTATTAATTGACCCACTGCTGATTTCTTCTAATATATTCTTCATTTTCGTTATTGTAGTCTTTACTTTGATTGTTTTTTATTATGTTTTCTAACTCTTTTTTGAAGTGGTCTCAGTTCCCCTATTCTATTCTCAAGTTTGTTGAGAATCCTTATGACGATCTCTTTGAATTCTTTATCAGACGTATTATTTATTTCCATTTCATTAGAGTTTTTCTGCAGAGTTTTTCATGTTGTCATTTGGAACATGTTCTTCTGTTTCCCCATTTTATTTGACTGCTTGTGTTTGTTCCTGTGAGTTAGATGAATTAGCTCTCTTTCCCCATCTAGAAAAAGTAACCTCTGTAGACTGTGTGATGCATGGTTTAGGTACACCAGTTGCAGTCAGAGTGAGTATGTGCGTAGCCTGGGTTGCAGCTTAGCCAGAACGAGTGAGTTTCCTGTGTACCCTTCTGATCTGGGTGCGGCTGCCTGCTGTGCATGTGGCTTGCCCTGTTTTTTCATTGTTGCAGGAGCCGAGTCTGGGCAAGGCTGTGCTGAGTGCAGGTGTTATGGCTCCCTACTAGTTCTGTACTTTCTCAACCTCGGGGTAGCCCTATGAATTTTAGGGTTTTTTTTATTTTGTTAAAAAAAAACAACTGGAATTCTGGTAGAGATGGCAGTGAATCTGTAGGTTGTTTTGGGTACTATCAACATCCCAACAACATTAAATCTTTCCATCCATATACACAAAATGCCCTTCTATTTCTTTGTGTCACCTTTAATTTTTTATCGATATTTTACAGTTTTTAGTATGCAAGTCTTTCACTTTCTTAATTAAGCTTCTGCCTAAGTGTTTTTTATGTAATTGTAAATGGGATTGTCCTCAAAGTTTGCTGAATTAATTTATTCTAGCAGTTTTTTTGTATAATTGTTAGAGTTTTCTATGTATAAAATCATATTATCGTAAAACAGAGACAATTTTACTTTTTCTCTTTCTGATTTGTTCCCTCCCCTCCCCTTTCTTCCTAATTGCTCTGGCTGATACGCCCAGTACTGTATTGGACAGAAGTGGTAAGAGTAGGCGTTACCTTATTCCCGATCTTAGTATAAAAGCTTTCAGTGTTTCACCATTGAGTGTGATATTTTCTGTGGGTTTGTCATGTATGGCCTTTGTTATGTTGACTAATTTTCTTCCGTTGCTAGTTTATTGAGAGTTTTTATCATGAAGGGGTGTTGAATTTTATCAAATGCTTGTGATGACATATGATTTTATCCTTCATTTTGTTAATGAGATGCATCACATTAATTGATTTTTATATATTGCTCCATCCTTGCATCCCAGATTGAAATCTGTTTGAATTCAGTTTGCTAGTATTTTGTTGAGGATTTTTACATCCAATGTTTATCAGGGATATTGGCCTGTAGGTTTCTTTACTTGTAGTGTCTTTGTCTGGCTTTGGTATTAGAGTAATGCTGCCTCATAAAATGTGTTTGGAAGTACTTCTTCCTCTTTGTGTTTTTGGAAGAATTTGAGAAGGATTGGCATTAATTCTGTTTTAAATGTTTGGTAGAATTTGCCAGTGAAGCCATCTGGTCCTGGGCTTTTATTTCTTGGGAGATTTTTGATTACTCATTCATTCTTCTTAGTCATTATAGGTGTGTTCAGACTTTCTTTTTCTTTTTGATTTAGTCTTAGTAGGTTACATGTTCCTAAGAATTTATCCTTTTTTCCTAAGGTATGTGTTTTGTTGGCTTATAATTTTTTATAGTTGTCTCTTATGATCTTTTTTATTTTGTGGCATTAATTGTTATATCTCTTTCATTTCTAATTGTATTTATTTGTATATTTTCTCCTCATTATTCTAAGGGCTGTCAATTTTATCTTTTAAAAAAACAACTCTTAGTTTTATTGATTTTTTCCTTTTGTTTTTCTATTTTACTTCATTTAATTCTGTTCTAATTTTTACTACTATACTTTTGTTTGCTAAGTTCAGTTGTCTCAAGATGTTTCCTACCTTCTGATTTCTTCTTTGACCCATTGGTTATTCAAAAATGTGTTGCCTAATTCCCACCTATTTGTGAAATTTTCAGTTTACCTTTAGCTATTGATTTCTAGTTGCATGTAATTTCATTAGCAAAGATACTTGGTAAGATTTTAGTTTTTTGCAATTTGTAAAAACTTGTTTTGTGAACTCTAACATGTGATCTATCCTGGAGAATATTTTGCATGTGCTTGAGACAGATGTTTGCTTTATCATTGTTGGGCTGGAGATTCTGTATATGTCTGTTTGGTCCATTTGATCTACAGTGTTCACCACCCCCTCGTGCCTGGGGTTTCTTTGTTGATTTTATGTCTGCTTGATCTATTTTTTATTGAAGATGGGCTGTTGAAGTCTCCTACTGTTATAGTCATATGCTGCATACTGGTGTTTTGGTCAACACCTGAGCTCATATTACAGCGGTCCCATAAGATTCTAGTGGAGCTGAAAACTTTCTGTCACCTAGTGATGTCATAACTTTGTGGCACAGCACATTGCCCCGTGTTTGCGATGGTGCTCGTGTAAACAAGCCTACTGCGCTGCCAGTCTATGTGTGTCTGGCATCCAATAAATCCAATAAATGTCTATGGTAATAGTTTGTGTGTTTAGTATATTTTCATTGTTCTCATAGAATGTGCTCTTTCTAACTTAAAAAAAATTGGTGTAAAACAGCGCATCGTGTCATCCTAGCAGCAGCCTCAAGCATCTTGTGTTCACCGCGTCCCTTGGCTGCACTGGTTTTCTCGTGCTGGGCTTAGTGGCAAGCTGCGCAGGCCGTTGTAACCGAGGAGCAGCCGGCTGGACCATACAGTCTCGGTGTGTGGTAGGCTGTGCCATCTAGGTTTGTGTAAGGGCATTCAGTAACTGCACATGAGAGAATCACCTAATGATGCGTTTCTCAGAACATATCCCTGCCACTTTCTTGGCACATGACTGTATTGTATTTCTGTCTTTCTTTCCCTGCAGAGTTGTCAATGTTTGTTTTATATATTTAGGTGGTCTGATATTGGGTGCACATGTTATATCTTAACTAATTGCCCCATTTTTTATCATTATCTGATGACCTTTGTCTCTTACTGATAGTTTTGGACTTAAAGTCTGTTTTGTCTGATATAACTGTCTCTGCACTCTTGGTTACTGTTCGCATGGAACGGAATGCCTTTTTACATACATTTACTTTCAGTCCATGTGTATCTTTACATCTGAAGGTGAGTCTCTTGCACATAGCATACCAGTAAATCTTGTTTTTTTTTAAGGCCATTTAGCCACTCTATGCCTTTGGAAGGGTGAGCTTGTCATTTACTTAAAGTCATTATAGGTAGGAAAGTATTTATTGCCATTCGTAAAACTCTTTTCTGTTTGTCTTGTAGTTTTGTCTTTTTCTCTCTGTCTCCCTTTATGTTTCATTGTTTGTTTCTTAGGGGGTTGTGGAAAGTTTTATTCATGTGCTATAATTCTTTTCTCATTTTCCTTTGTGTGTTATTAATTCTTACATTTTAGATTTCTAATGCTTTGTCTTTTATCTTTTCCTACCACTAGAATTAAAAGTGATTTTCCTACCAGTGCATCAGTACTGCAGCATTCTCTGTTTGCCTAGGTATTTGACTTTACCAAAGAGTTATATGCTTTCTTATGTAGTATGTTGTTGTTTGGTGTCTTTTCATTTGAGGTTGAAATGCCTTTAGTATTTCTTGTAAGACATTTCACGTGATGAGAAACTCGCTCAGCTTTTGTCTGTCTAGGAAAGGGTTTATTGCTCCTTTATTTCTGAAGGACAGTTTTGTTGAGTGTAGTTTTTGCGGTTACAGTAAAACTGGACAAGTTAAAAGTAAAGCTCTCAGACTTATAATATATTCTTAATTAAATGGTAATTATCAGGTGGAGTGGCATTTTCAACTGAATTCTTTCTTCATTAAATTAGTAATGTAGTGACCACAATAGTATAATATAGTTTGGAGAATGTTACCATTGGTGCTGTTCAAATAAACTCAGACTTTCAGAAAGATATGTATTATGTAATGCCAAGGAAAGTATCTATTATAGATTTATAACTTAATATTGTCACTGTTTTACCTTTTATAGAATTATTGAATATATGAAGCCCCTTTTATGTGTTTTTTCCCACTTATAGTTCTTAGCATAAGAATTATTACATGAAAATGTCATCCTAGTATTTTAGGGCACTTAGTATAATAATTGTATATGAACCATTGCTATAGTAATTCATTATAAAGTCCTTAGACAGCATTTTCTAGAACAGATGCATTTACATATTTTTAAACTATTCTGTGCTACACAAGAAAAAAATCAACTTGAGGAAAATGGTGATTGCCTAATGTGGTGATAGAATTTTTTAATATTATTTAAAAGACGGCATTTTCAGGATGAATTGCAGAAGATGAGGACACAACTCCACACAGACACCTCACAGATAATGTCCTGCCTGAGGTGTGAGCAAGCCTGAGGTATTTCAGGAACAGCAGGAAGGCCCAAAGGAAACGGTGCAAGGGAGGGACATGTGATCGGACAAGTATGAAGGGACCAGCCCTGCTGGAGCCTGTAAGCCTTTGTAAGATTTTGACCAACTCTGAGTAAAATGGGAAGTTAACACAGGGCTTGGATCAGAGGATTCATGTTTTAGAAGGAAAGCTTTGACTGCTGAAGACTAGATCAAGGACAGGCAAGGTGGAACGTCAGAGACTGCTAGGAGTGAGAAATGACAATGGCTTGGGCCATGGTAGAAGCAGTGGAGCTGGAGAGAGGATTCTGGAAATAGTTTAAACAATAGGTCAATAGAATTTGCAAACAGTTTGTGTATGCACTGTGAGAAAACAGTTGAGGGTGATCCCAAGGATTTTGGCCAGAGCGATGGGAACAGTAGGGCGCCATACACTGGTATGTGGAAGTGATGGGAAAAATCTGCCTTGGTCATGTTCAGTTCAGGTTATCCACTCATTCAATCAATGTGTGGGAAAAGGAGCTTTGTAGGCTCCAAGCAGAAAGTGGGACGTGGGTCTCTGAGGGTTATTAGGAGGCTCTGGTCTATCAATCTTGTTCCAGTCAGGGGACAGGAACCACAGAATACTGTTCTCATGGAGGTTTATTTTAATGAGTGACTTCTCTGTGATGGGAGCGGGCAAGGATGTGAAGATAACTAACTGGTACCCTAAGGCTGAGGGAGACTATTGAGGAAGGATAAACTTGGAAGGGGGCTCCCAAGGGAAAGAGTCCCTAAGGTCACTGTGCAGCTTTTCCTGGAGAAGGTGTGGCTGCAGCTGCCTGGCTTGCCTGGGCCACAGCCCACCCCCAGTCCTTTGGGAGCAGGAAGCAAACTGCTGGGCAGCAGGTGTGCCGCAGCCTGAGGGGGTCAGGGCGCTGCATGAAGCATGAAGCCCACCACATAGAGCGACTGTGTTGACAGTGACCAAAAAACAAGCCACAGGGTAAAGGTGGGTAATGGCTGGTGCAAGTGTACAGCGCACAGTGTCCATATAAGGAATGTAGAAGTCACTGGGCTAGGACTGCAAGGCTGCCACGAGGTTCTGCACACTCTGGGGGACTACTGTGGCTGTGGCTGGGACAGAGGACCCCCAGATGTCCTCACATACCCACACTTCTGAGTCACTGTAGTGGGAAGAAGAAGAGGCAAATAATTGCACACCACAAACAGGGAGCAGAGCCCCCTTGCTCCTTCAGTGTCCTTCCAGCACCTCCTACTGGCAGAGCGCATTCACTATAAAGGAAGAAATTCTAAGAGCCAGTCCATTACCTACCGTGGAGTGGGTTCAGTGGGGTAAATTGGGCACCGAGAGTCAATAACTAGCTCAGACCATAAGGAAGGTAGAGGACTGGAGAAGTTTGCTTTTATTTGGCATGGAATTCACAGGTAACTTGTCACTCCACATCATGTGAGTCGTGCTCCTGTGAAAGTACCTCCAGAAGAAAAAGTGACATGTGCGTGCTTAGACTTGGCTTCGGTTCTCCTTGGAAATGCTTCAAACTTTATTGTGTTGGCATAACTGTAGTTACTAATTTCAGGGCTGCAATAGTGTTTGAAAGGTATAGGAATGGAATCTTAATTTTGCCTTCCTTGTTTAATAATGGTATTTGAGGGAGCATTTAAATTGTATCTAGAAAACTTTATCTAGAAAAAATAAACTGGAGTGTAATGTTTAAACTCAGTTCTTTGTTATGAAATATTTGAAGAATAATCTTATTTAGCATTCCACTACTTCTCCTTGAGGACCAAACAACATAACTAACCTGAAACCTTTCCCATAAACGCATGCTTTCTTTTTTGCCAGATGCTTAAATATCATTGGGCTGTTTTAAAGTAGTTGTATTTGATCTCTGTGAAACAGATGGAAGTATTTGTTATACAAACCTTATTTAGAATATAATCTTTTTTTTTTTCTCCCCTAATTGCATATGTTTGGCAGGGAGCTTTCTCTTCTAGATGTGAATGAATTTTGGGCAGTCTCCAAATCTAAACACACCCTAATTTCAAAAAGCACAATCCTGAGGGCCCAATTCCTGTTTACTGAGGAATCAAAACCTAGTGAAACTACATAGTTACTAAATACAGTACAAACTTCTAAGTTTCCAAAACCAAAAATGTTGTAGTTTATTCAGGGTTGTTGACTACTATTGAGTTCAGGTGGTACAGGCTCTTTATAAGTAGTATATAACATACACAATAGTTAGTTAAATGTATCTTTTGCTTCTGATTTTTAATATACATATACTCTCAACATATGGCACAGTGAGTTTGTAAGTAGGTGGGAAGTGATGGTCTGTGGAGTCGGGGATGGAGGAGTAGTTGAGGTCAATTCCTATTTTTTTTGTTAGTTTGTTGAATGATTAACATGAAGTCAAAAATATGTCTGTAAAAATATCCCTGTATAACAATTAGTTGTGTTGAGTTTTTCAGATAATAGTTCAATTCTTCCTTTATTTCATGTTCAAGAAAGAAAAAATATCTTAAATATTAAAATAAAACTAAACCCTGGAAGTGAATCCTATTAGAAGTTCAGTTGAAGAAAAAAACATTTTTTTAAAGGATTGGAAGGCAAAAAAATTCCACACCCCACTGGAATTAAACAGCTCTAATCCAATTAGAAGGAGAAAAAAAAAACCCAGGTAGGGTTGAAAGAATGAGAGGTTTAAATTTACACCTCTCAGGATTGGATTTCACAGGCATCCTTAATAGTTTTAGTAACCTTTACTCAGGATGTAGTTGAGGTACCATAAACTTTAATCTGGGAGAAGGATAGGGCGCATGTCACATGATAGCACCCTCAAAAGTGCATATCGCTTTACACTAAGGAAAATGAATTGGATTAACCATCTGTGTTCCCATAACTTCCTAGAGGTATTTAATTGATTCATATTTTAAGCAACGTTTAATGATTAGTCTCTTTGAATAAATGTGAGAGGAGTATTGACTTTTTTCCACATAGCTGTTCTGAAATGATCATACACTCCTGTCTCGTTGTTTTATTGAGTTGGTTCGTGGACTCCCTGCAAATAAGCTTATTTTCAACTCTAAAGGCGCTTAAGGTGAATTTCAGAATTAAAAATGAAAAGCTTTAGATCTTGAATCACTTACAGATTGACTCCATAGCCTTAATAAAAACCAGAAATTATGTTCCTTTCTTGTACATCTCGGATGTGATGCTGCCTGCCAAGTCATAAAATCACTGACTGATTCTCACAGCTCTGCTCCTTTTAGATAAACCAACTATCTTCAGTGCATTCCTGAAAAATGAAAGTTAAAAGGATTAACACTGCCACACTGGAAATAGGAGGAAATAAATAACACATGACTGTTCATATACATTTTTCATCTTGTTTTAATATGAGATTGTAATTTGGTGATATTCAAAAGGTCGCCTTGTTGGAGAGCCGTTCACGGTTCTGTGTTCACCGTTGGCCTGTACAGTCGATGGCTGTTTACTATGTGCAGGTAGGTTCTCTGAGCCCTTCTTGTTCACATTTGTTTTTCGTTTGGCATGGTCCAGCCGTGCGAAACGACGGCCCTCCACTACACCATCTTGCGGCAAGCTCCCAGCTGTTTGCCCTCCAGCCGCCTAGCCTCTCTGTTTCTCAAAATCTTGGGGATCCCACCTCTGGAACAGGAGCATTGACAAAAGCTGTTCTTTCAGACAGGAAATTTCTACTTACTACCTCCTCCTTGTAAGCATTACTGAGCTTCTAGTTCTCATTCCCTCCTTCCTTAGGAATTCTTCTCTGTCCTGAATTCTCCTGTTACAGACTCTTAAAGACCTTACCTTCAGAGCAGGTAGCTGAGATATTCCATGCATACGTGCTGCTCTTTATTCTCATCCTTTCCAATATCATAAAAGTTCTTTTTTCCTTAGTGTTATATTGCCTTGGGACATAGTAAGCAGTACAAAAATTATTTACCAAATGAATGCAAACAGTTATTTATGGTATTTATGACACTAGCCTTGACAAGTTCTCTTGAGTAGAATACCTTTTAAAATATCAATGTTTTGATCATTATTTTTTTTATTTATTGGGGTGACATTGCTTAATAAAATTATATAGGTTTCAGGCGTACAGTTCTATAATACATCATCCGTACACTGTACTGTGTGTTCACCACCCCAAGTCAAGTCTCCTTCCATCACCATCATTTTAATGACGGCATATGTTTCGAGGACGAAAGAGTAACTGTGATCAGATGTTCCACAAAGTTAAATGGGAGGACCAGTTTTTACTTTTGCTTTTGAACCATGGACTCTTGCTTTCCGTGTCAGAAAGCTGAGTGTCTAACTGTATATTCCAGAATCTGTTACCACGAGCTACGTGGAGTTGTTGAGCAGCTTGGGTTAACTTTTCCCCAGCGTTTCCCTATTTGCACAGCGACATTGCTGTCTTCCTTATATGTGGAGGAGGGAGGCTTACAGGGAGAGTGTATTGAAGACTCCACAGCACCTCTTCCTGCTCCCGGCCCCTTTTCCCCAGCCAACTGTTCATCTTATTTTAAATTCCTAGATCTGATTCAGAAATGAATCCCCGAAATTTACTATGTCATTTAACACTGCGACATTTACTTTTTAGGCTCTTTAGACTACCATTGTTACCACCTGATCTTTCCTTTTGGAATCTCCTTACTAAGTGAGTGGCCTACAGAAGGATGAGTCATCCTGGGTGGGTACCAGTCAGACCAGGCCATTAATTTTCAGTCCTGTGCATCCAGTGCTTCCTTATTCTAACATATTTATAAAGTTTTCTTTACCAACCTGAAAAGAAATTGATGGGTACTTCAATCTATATATATATAAGTTAAGTTATATAATGTCTGCAGTATAATATAAAGTAAAAATCACAAAGTAATAGATAATATTATATTATCCATTTAGTTATCTAAATGCTTAGAAATGATTGAACCCGAAGATATAATGAAGTAGACAGATATTTGTCCTTTTATTATAATCACCTTGAAATGCATTACAGTAGCTAAAAATGGCTTAATAGAATTTTCCAAAATGGCAAACTCTTGGTAAAGTCGAAATATGTTTTTTTATAGATATGTCTGATGACTCCATTTCTGGAAACCCCATGTGTATTAAAATATGGTATTTAATATTTAACTAGATATTAAAATAGTGTATAACATTATAGGCTATATTAATGCCTTGAAAAATACTTCATGCTTACATGTTTTCTTTTCCAACTTAGGTTTTGTACATAGCACATGTCTAGGGAGCATGCTGGTTCCCACCCCCGCTCCCAGAAGGAGAAAGTATGATGCATCAATCTTTATTATACAAGAATTGAAGTGCTAACATTTAATTAAATAGTAATCAAACACAAAATATAAAGCACTTTAAGTCCCCTAAAAAGACCATAAAACTGAGATGTTTCGGGGAGGGGATATGTGGCATCCATCTGTAGCTGGGGGCACAAATGTTTATGGAATGTGTCAACTGCAGGTTGTCACCACCGATCAACACCAGAAGGGGTCCCCAGTTTGGGATGCATGAGAGAAGAGAGACTTTGTTCAGTACCAATAGGTCAGTTGTGGAAGAGCTCAGCTATGGAACAGCTTAACTGTGACACAGCATAGCTGCGAGACAGCTCCACAGTGAGCGCAACAATGAAACAGCACGGCTGTGGAAGAGCTCAGGCCAGGTGGCAGGTGAGGCCGTTCTGGCGTCACAGCTCAGCTTTGGCGAGGCAGCTCTGTGCTGCCCTGGTGTTCTAGCTCAGGCTGGGGAAATGCAGCCTTCCAGGGAAACTGAAAGTGCGCTCCAGCGAAACAGAGAAACTGGTGTAAATAGCGGAGAGTTCCCAGTTCTTGATTGGTCTGTTTTCCTGTGAATGAGGTCTCCAAATCCTCTCAGTTTGATTGCGCCAAAAAACACTGTTCTTATTGGTCACAATGGAGCCACTCTGATTGGTCAGTGAAGATGCAAATGAGGATATAGTTGCACAACTCCAGTTGGACAGGGTTAGTCTTAGTCCTGTCAGTTGGTATAAGATCCTAAGAACTCTCTAAGGTTGACTGGGACAGCGGGAGCACAGTACTGCTTTTCCCTGAAGCACAGAGACCATGAGAGGCCCCTGTTTAGTGATGATTACTAGACTCTGTTTATAAACTTGAGCCCAGTTAGCCTCCAGGAGCCTTTCTTAACAGGCCCATTCATTCTCGGGGTCCACACATGGAGAGATGCTTGTGCCAGATTTCACACTTCCCTGAGAAATTCTGGACCAACTACTGACCTACTAAAAATCACAGGTCTGTCTTTCATATGCATTGACCCGAACCTAAGAGATATCCAAGATTTCTACTGTTTGGAAAGAGAGGAGGGGAAAGAGAAAAAGATCTGCTATTATTGCTGTCCTCAAATTATTTATAAAGTAGGTAGAGAATAAAATCTTAATAGATAAAAATTGTTTTTGGAATGCCTTTTATGTTGGCTTAACTCTGGCTTTGATCCCTGCTGCTATTTTTTCTTGTATTTGAGTTCTAAATGTAAACCTTGTTTGATAATGAAAACACTTGTTCGCTTCTCATTTTAGTGCAGCTTCTTTTAGTCCCTGAGAAGGTCTCCCCTCAAAAGAACATGAATCGCACATCCTTGTGTGTGGTGTTGAATTGTGAATTAGCACTCAGTCTGTCCTTACGAGCCATTTTTTTTATATTAATTCTTCTGTGACCTCTTATTTCATTAACACAGCTTTTAGCTTGGTAGTGTACAGCAAGTATTTTTTGCACATTTGCTCTTTAATAACTAACTACTCAGCTCTCCTGGGAGGACAGTGTCTTCTGACACATGTGTACTAAGCATTTCCCAGTAATTTTCCATGATGGCAGGCAAGCCCTAGAGAAATGGTGCAGTTGGCTAGCAACCATGATAAATTATTCCATCCTGACGCCATAAATGTTCACTCTACCTCCTTTAAATCCTTGTATTCTGCTGATGCTAGAGGAATGTACTTATGGCTAGGAATATTATAGTTCATATAGAAGACTTTCGGGTTTGGCCTCTGCATGGTCATATTAGGTAGAGATTTTTCAGTGGTAGTAAATATTGATTGTTGTTATAAGTACATGCTAAGAGCCTTGGTTTTTACTAAAGGTGGGTCATGACTTGAAATTATGCATGAAGAGGAAATAACATTTGATGTTTTTGACATATTAGCTTAAGAGGGTCATCACCCTCCCTCCTTGATGCCCATGATTGCAACAACTAAAATTTAATGTGCAGTGAAGTTATTAAAGAAATAGTCAATTCTTTTAAGGATGTAAAACCCCTGTCAAACTTATTTAGGAGGTTGAATGATTCCAGATGGTATCTCATGTGTATTGGCTCTGATTTTTATTTGTTTATTCGCATGTTTGCCAATATATGGTTAAGGACTCAAGATTTTAGGTCCCTGAAGGGCCATTCAGCCCTTGGACATGCAACTTCAGTTTGCTATGTGTATGCAGCCACTATTTTGCAAATTCCCCTCAGCCCTTGGCATTTAAAGATAAATCAGTTTATTGTACCTGGCTAAGAATGATCTGGGGGCTGTGAGATGTGAATCTATGGACCATAAAAAATGTATCTCTCGAAAAGCTAGTTTTCAAGATTAGAGGAAGTATGCGTTAACAAATAGTATGTAGACCACCCATAAACTTGTGAATGTGTAATGTTCAAAAGAATATTTTAAATTGTTCTTTAAATAACGCAGAAGCATTTCCCCTTAAAATGGCTAAGAAATTCCCAGCCCAACATAGTAAATGCTCTTTCATTCATAATGTACCTTACATACAGATTTTTTTACCCAGTCAAATGGTGGCTGTCAGGTATGTAACTAAATAATTGTGGGTGATTAGTGCTAGGATAGAGTTCTGTGGAAAAAGCAGAATAGCTGTTGAAGAGCGAACAGTTATTTGGTCTTGGGGGAGCTGGGATAATCTCCATAGTTAGGCAATGCCTGGATTTTTGTCCTGTGGCAGAAGGGAATATGTTTGAGAGAAGAGTTGAGAAGATGTTCCCAGAAGATGGAGCAGTTTGATCAAAGGTATAGATGTGAAAAACTATCATGTATTTTGGGTGAGAATTTCTGTTTCTGGAAATTAGTACATAGGGGAATTGGAGTTGATGTGGGGGTGGTGGATGATCAGGTTTTGTTGTTGTTACTGAGTTGTATGAGTTCCTTATATATTTTGATCAACCCCTATGGGATATATTCTTTGTGAATATACAAGGGTGAGCAAAAGTAAGTTTACAGTTTATATGGGAAACAATACAATAATTAATAAATAATATAAGAATAAACTGTTTTGTGTACTCACCACTGTAAACCTACTTTTGCCTCACCCTATATTGTCCCATTCACTTGGTTGCCTAGGCATCTGCTCCAGGACTCTTGTTTGGGGGGAGTTTTTTGATTACTGGTTCGATTTTGTTAGTAGTTATCAGTCTGTTCAGATTTTCTCCTTCCTGATTCACTCTTGGTAGATTGGATATTACTAAAAATGTATCCATTTCTTCCTGGTTGTCCTATTAGTTGGCATCCAATTGCTTGTAGTGTTTTCTTATATTCCTTTGTATTTCTGTGGTATCAGTTGTCACTTCTCTTTCACTTTGGATTTCATTTATTTGGGGCCTCTTGCTTTTTTCCTTGCTGACTCTGGTTACACAATGATCGATTTTGTTTATCTTTTAAGGAAGCAGCTCCTACTTTAAGTCCCTTTAACAGGATTTTTGTAATCCTGGTTTGCTGGTGAGGGATTCCTTTGACTTTTTCTTGTTTTAGAAATTCTATCTTTCTTTTGATTCTAAGTAATAGCCTTAGAATGGGTAGAGCAATCTTGGTTGTAGGTACTCGCTTTTCATAATGTTGAATATTTCACGTATTCCCTTCTGGAATGCAAAGTTTCCATTCAGAAATTAGCTGATAATCTTGGCAGCTCCCTTGTACATAACTAATTGCTTTTCTTTTGCTACTTTTAAGATTCTTTCTTTGTCTTTAACCTTTGGCATTTTAATTACAATGTGTCTTGCTGTGGGCCTCTTTGGGTTCATTTTGTTTGGTACTCTCTGTTCTTCTGGACTTGTGTGTCTATTTCCTTTACCAGCTTAGATAAATTTCCAGTCATTATTTCTTCAACTAAGTTTTCAATCCCTCTCTGTCTGTCTTCTCCTTCTTGTACTCCTATGATGCAAATGTTGGTATGATTGATGTTGTCCCAGAGGTTTCTTAAACTGTCATCATTTTTTTAAATTATTTTTTCTGTTTTCTTTTTGCTGTTCTGTGTGGTGGAGCCTTTGGAAGAGGCTCCGACCAAGTGGGTGAGTTAACTGTGGCAGGGTCTCAGGAGATCACAACCCAGGTAAACAGTTTTAGCCAGGGTAATGAAGAACTCAGATTCAGCACCTGCCTATGCCTTCCTGACTGGGTGGAGGGGGAGCTCTACAGAGAAATAGTGGCACCTGCCAGCACTTCTGTCCCCGGAGAGAGGTAATCTGACCCCTGTCTCTCTATCCCTTGCCCTTAAATTAGTCAGGTTAGTTTTTCCCTGTATGCCCTCGGTGCTCTTTGAGCTGCTGTCCCTTTGCCAGAGTAGAGAGCAAGTGAGTTTGTGAGCAAGTAAATCTATGTGTGGCCTCGTAAGAGCTTAGCCTCAGTCTCCAACAGCCCCCTTTCCATCCTGGATGCAGTCGCCGCTGGCTTTCACAGCCACGTGTTGCGGGGTCTCCTGTTCCTGGCACTGGTGCCCAGGTCTGGGGAGTCCAGAGCGGGGCAGGGCCCCTCACTCCACGGGGGACATGTGCAGCCGAGATATCCCCCCCAATTCTTAATTGCCACACCGTACTTTTGGAACCTGTTCATTCTGCATCTCTCCCCAACCTGCCAGCCTTGATGTGGCTGCTTCTTGAAATCCTTAGTTATATCATTTTGTTCAGCTAGTCTTCAAGTGGTTCTGATTGGTGGTGGTTCTGTAATTTCGTTGTCATCTGGATGTGGCCATAGGAAGATGTCAACACATCCTTTATTTACTCCATCTTCTTGAGCAGAAGCCAAAATAACCCTTGTATCACAAGAGACTAAAAGATTTAATCTTAGAAGGGATGTTTGGCCCTGAAAGGAAGTGAGACTGGGAGAGAGAAGGTTTATTATTTGAATGTTTGGGACTTGGAAATTTCTTTGTTTTATTAATCAATGTGTAAACATGTAGTTCCTTTGCCCTTATCTTTGGCCCTAGGAAGAATCAACCTATTTTAACAAATGACTCCTATCACCGTTAACATGGTAGTGTGATCACTAGCATCCTCTTCGTACAGAGTTGCCTATAGGTTTAAAAAGCAGTGGAAGAGGATGACTATACAAGGGTTATGCAAGTAAGAGTGGTGTTATGAACAACTTACTGTGTCGTATGGTGGGTTGAAGTCTCACATGGATCTTTTTATCTCTAGTGTCTGGCGTAATGCTTGGTAAACAATAGACCTTTTAATGCGTGGATGAATGAATCCCTGAAATTCATCTTTTTAAAAGCCTGGCCCTGTTGAGTACCTTAAACTTGTAGACCAGTGAAAAACACTTGAGACTAAATTTACTTAGAAGGTCAAACAGAGCAAACGTTATCCAGATGATTGCTGGAACAAATTTGACATCCATTGTGTGGCTGCTGATAAGAATGAGTTTGGGTCCTTAGAAGGTGGAAAATAATTGACTTTTGCTTGATCCTTCATGTTTTGCAAAAAGAAAGTCAAGATGATGGGACAGAGACAGTTGGTCATGGGGTATTAACGAATAGTGAACACTTGCAGATTTGATTACTGTTGCTTAAAAAAACCTATTATGTTTCAGACCTACTTCTTGTACCTTTATATTCATAAGTATTCCTGCATATGAGATGAGTGATGGGTACATGAGAGAGTTGTGTTGAATGGAGGTAAAGATGAGTGAAAGTGTATGCACCTTTTCTGGGCATGGCTTACTGCCTTCTTTATATACCTATTTGTGTCCTAGCACAGAAAGGACTAATTTTACTATATGCATCCATAGCTATCTATCTTGGAGTTCAAATTACTTCATAAGGACCTTCGCTATACTCTGAGGACAATGAGAAACAGTTGGCATTACCTGCATATCATCATGTTCTCAGCATTTCTTATATTGTCCTGTTATTAGTACCCTTCCTCTTTTCACCTCTGTCTTCTACGTTGACTGGGGAGGCCTTCTTTGTTCCTATTTAATTACTGATTGAATTGTTTTCTATGAAAAAATGACTGCTAACTATATGTCATAAATTATATTAATCTGGGACCCATTCTTATGAGTGGTAACTCTAAGTAAATGAGGTGGTGTTTACTCTCCTAGAATTCTTGGGCAAGGCCACAAGGAGAAAAGAAAAAGTGAGCTCACTGCTTTGGGCAGTGTGGCTCAGTTAGTTGAAACTTTATCCTGTACACCAACAGGCTGCGGGTTTGATCCCTGGACAGGGTGTGTGTGGGAGGCAGCCAATTGATGTTTCTCTTTCCCAGCAATGGTTCTCTCGCTCCCTCTCCCTCTCTCCCTTCCTCTATCTCTAAAACCAATAAATGCATTTTTTTCTTTTTTTTTTTCAGGGCAAATCTATTTTTTTTTAATAATTACTTTATTGTTTTCCAATTACAGTTGTCTGCATCCTCTCCCCTCCCCTCCCCCAACCCCCTCCAACCCCACCTCCCTTCCCTGCCTCCCTCCTCCCCCTTGGTTCTGTCCATGTGTCCTCTATAGTGGTTCCTGAAAACCCTTCTCCCCATTGTCCCCTCCCCCCTCCCCTCTGGCCACTGTCAGACTGTTGTTAATTTCAGTGTCTCTGGTTTTGTTTTTCTTGCTTTTTTATTTTGTTGATTATGATCCAGTTAAAGGTGAAATCATATGGTATTTGTCCCTCACCACCTAGCCTACTTCACTTAGCATAATGCTCTCCAGTTCCATCCATGCTGTTGCAAAGGGTATAAGCTCCTTCTTCCTTTCTGCTGTGTAGAATTCCATTGTGTAAATGCACCATAGTTTCTTGATCCACTCATTTGTAGATGGGCCCTTAGGTTGTTTCCAGCACTTGGCTATTGTGAATTGTGCTGCTATGAACATTGGAGTGCATAGGTTCCTTTGAATTGGTATTTCAGGGCTCTTAGGGTATAATCCCAGTAGTGGAATTGCTGGGTCGAAAGGCAGTTCCATTTTTAGTTTTCTGAGGAAATTCTATACTGTTTTCCACAATGGCTGCACCAGTCTGCATTCCCACCAACAGTGCAGTAGGGTTCCCCTTTCTCCACATCACCTCCAACAGTTATCTGTTGTTTTGTTGATGATGGCCATTCTGACTGATGTGAGGTGGTATCTCAGTGTGGTTTTAATGCATTTTTAAAAAATGTTTAAAAGAACTATGTAATTGCAATTCTAAATGAAGGGTCTAAATTTCTAAAGTTTTGGAGTAGCTTTACATATTTACATTAAATACACCCCCTTTATTTCTTTATGTCTTTTTGTTCTATCATATTCCAAAAGCAAAATTTATCAAACCAACAGAAGATCCACTGATCTGTCATCAAATCCTCTTCCCCTGTTAAAAGAAGCTTCCTTCGAGGAAACTTGTCTTCGTTAATCTCATCAACTGAAAACCTCCATTTCAAAAACAGTGAATACAAAACAGAACATAGCTTTGTTTAGATGAAATGTATAGAGTCTCTAGAAATCTGTCAGGTTCTGTCTTCTACAGTAGCTCTTGGTTGAACTATTTTTCTGTTGAAACAAAAAATATCGTTGAAAGGATTTTAAGTTCTGAGGACTAGACTGTAATTCAAGTTACGGTAGTTTATTCATACCTGTCAATGTATTTAGAAAAGGTAGTATTTGATTGTTTTGCAACATGTTTATGAATTATAAAAAAGTCAAGACTACAGATAAAAACCTCCAAATCCTCCATAAAGAAGAATAGATTTGGGATTCTCCAAATCTATTAAGTGTTCTACCTTAAGTTAAAAATGCAGAAGATCCGCTCTGTAAAGGACCAAATTTAGACTGACACATTTTTAGCTTGATATGATAAAGGGTTGAAAGAAAACACTTTTAGGAAGAAAAGAAGCCTGGGGCCTTTTTTGTATCAAAAAGAAAATTCAGCAAAAGGATCAAAACCTCTTACTTTTGTTCCATGACTTAATAATTCAACTGTGTTTTTCTTTCCTGTAAGAAAAAATAGCCATAAACAATTATTGCAATAGTTAAATAAGTATTTTTTCCTTTAACAATCTTATAACAACCTTAGGATCAACTTATTTCCAAATTTAATTGATTCCTTTATAAGAAAACCATTTTTAAATGAAATTCCTGCATTCTGGAGAGTATTATCAACAGCCAAAAAGCAAGAGAAGGCCATATTGTTTTAAAACATGCTCGAATAAATAAATGTTTTGCAGATCCCTGATAGTCAATAACATTTTTTGGAAGATTTCGGGGTGATCTGGTTTTCATTAAGCGTATTTACACTTTAATGCCTCATGAATGAAGTCAAGCTTTACTATAGAGAAATGCTAAGAAATATGAATATATATATATAGTTTTGCTGTATTAAGATCACCATTATCTAAGGGATTCAACCTGATTTTGAAAATCAACTTGGCTTTTGATTTCCAGAGGGCACAGTCAGATGAACTAGAAAAAATTGAAAAGCATGGCCGATCCTCCAAAGACAAGGAAAACGCCAAGTCTCTGGACAAGCCTGAACAGTAAGCACACCTTACAAATCTGCAGTGGGCATCCAGGCTACGGGTGGGCTACTTCCACTTGGAAAATTTAGTGTCTTCTGTTCATAGTTGTTATGAACGATAGGAGGTTGAATGTCTGTTTATATGTTATGCTTTTCCTTTTAACTTGGCCTTATTTCTTTAGGTTTCTTTATGAGCTGTCCCTCATTCCCAACTTTTCCGAGCGAGTCTTTTGCATCCTGTTCCAGTCCACGTTTTCAGAAAGCATTTGCTCAATTCGTCGCAAACTGGAATTGCTGCAGAAATTATGTGAGGTGGGTTGTGATGTGCAGAGAGCTGAAGCTTGGATTCTGATCCTTAATTGGGTTCAGGCATGTTCATATTTCAAAAAAGTTTTTATTTATTCTAAGTACTCATAAAATGTGAAGCGTAGCAGGCCTACAGAAGAGACCATACTGGCACTGAGGTCCAAGAGCAAAGCAGATGTGCAGGCAGGCGCGGTGGTCTGCACGGGACCCCTGTGCCCGAATGTGGTCATTGGTGATCAGTCTCTGGAGACTTTTGTCCCTTCTGCTTTTGCCAAAGCAGAACCTTCACTTTTCATGGTCCTCTCATACATCAGACTCCCAATTAAATGCAATTTCAGGGCATTTTCTTTTCTTTCCTTCCTATTTGGAAGGGTCCCTCAATAAAATGTGCATGATTTCAACCAAATGATTTAGGAACATCTGTGTGATCCCACAGAAGATCAGTATTCTTCTGAAAACAAAGAATAAATTCTTGGAAGAAATTAACAAAATTAACATTTAAAACAATGTCACAAATCAATAGAACCATTTCTTCTGGTTGTGGCAAATCATTTTGAAAAGTTGTGAGAAGTTATCAAAGGCACCTTTTCAGAGGACGTGACATGCAAATTCAGGTTAAACTGTGTTTTGGAGAAGTAAGTATGAATTTTTCAGGGATAAATCTAAATTTGGATATTAATATTTATAACTGTGTTTTAGTTTACCACAATGATGCCAAAAATGTCTGTTGCCCCAGAGGTAGACACTATTAGGATGATTGCAATGACATTATTTTGTAGTAGTTGTTGTGGAGTAATTTTATTTGTTTCTTAGAAATGGCCTAGATTTTTTTCACTTTGGAAACACTGCTCTTTAAATATAATGATGAACAATAATACAGTTTGGATATGACCCAAAATGATTAGTATAACATGACTATCAGCCACTGACATACGTTAATCAAACAAAATGTTGTGTAACAGAGAAATTGCTCTTTGTTTTACAGACATTAAAAAATGGCGCGGGGGTGATGCAGGTTCTGGGCTTAGTTCTTGCCTTTGGCAACTACATGAATGGCGGGAACAAGACTCGGGGACAGGCAGACGGGTTTGGACTAGACATTCTTCCGAAGCTGAAGGATGTCAAGAGCAGTGTAAGTGTTTTGTGTGAGTGAATGTAGGCACATGGAGGATTAGACGTCTTGTTTAGGAATAAGCTTGCCTATAACCCCATTGTAATAAATATCCCTTTAAAATCCAAGGTCAAGAGTTTCTTTATGTTCTGAACTAGGTAAAGGTCATGGCCATTGTCTATTTGTGATTTAGTGAATAATAGTGTTTCCTAGAGTGGTTTTGAGTTTTATGTGTAATGAATAATTAAGTAGACAATATTTTAAAGTAAAAATAATTTTTTTCACTCTACCATGGGTGTGAATATTTATCTTTTTGGACCCTGAAGACTAATTAATTTCCATAAATTAAACAGTATATCCATTACTTTCTTTTCTCCCTCTATTTTAAGCGAAACAAAGATGAGTGAAAATAGCTTGTAAATAAAAGATGGTTGTTTTTCTACATGTAATCTCCTCGATGCTGGTATGTATCGGAACGCTTGAGCCCTTTTGCAGCCTACTTACTTTTTGGTCCCACTTCAACAGTCGTGTTTCTTTAAAATTAACGTCTAAGAGCTTATGAGAGTATCAGCACAAATAAAAGTTTAGGGAAACGACCGTGGTGGTAAGAGTTGAAGTCTGAGACTGTGAACTTTGAAAACAAAAGAATTCTGTTTCTCCGATAAGAGAGTGGCCCCACAGACCTGGAAATAATAAGTTATGGCTAGGTTGAACATTACCAATTTTATACCATTGAACTGAAGTAAACAATTGGCTTATAGAGATGAAAATGCATCAAATTGTTCTTCCTAGAGCATGAACTGACCTCCCCCATAAGAAAGAGGAGCTGCTTGTTTTTTTCTGTTGGCCAACAACTCGCTTATTCACTCACACGTCCACTCAGACACACACTGTGTGTTTCCAAAATTGAGGAAAACAGAATCCCTTCTTGGAACACTGACAGCATATAAGTTTTTTGATTTTTGTGATTTCCTTTGTTCAAATGCTATTTTATTTGTATGATGTGTACTTTCAGAGGGACCTTCAGTATGGCAACCTTATAAATCACATTTGCTCAAAGCTCTCTGAACACATGGTAGTTCCTGAATAGTTCTTAGCAACTGCTTGTTGGATTGAAACAGTAACTTTTGAAAATAACATAGGAATGTATATAACTTATAAAAATGTACCTGGCCCTGACTGGTGTGCAACAGTTGGTTGGGCATCGTCCCACTAACCGAAAGGTTGCTGGTTCAGTTCCCGTTCAGGGGACACGGCAGGGTTGCGGGTTTAGTCCCTGGTTGGGGCACATACAAGAACCAACCAATGAGTACATAAATAAGTGGAAAAAAAATCAATGTTTCTTTCTTATGGTGAAGTTTCTCTTCCTCCCTCTCTCCCTCACCTCCCCTCTCTCTAAAAATAAATGAATAAAATCTAAAACAAATGTATCTGAAGTGATTTTTGTAATCATTTTATATATGAACAAAAGATTTATTTTATTTGGTTGACATATCTTATCCAATTCCACAGTAAGTTAAATTTGATTAATTTAAGTTATTGAGGAGTAAACTAGATAAAAATTAAACAATGATTCAGGAAGCAGGAGTTTTTAAAAAGGAATTTCACTTGCGTTCTCACAAAAGCCACGCAAACTCTTCCTGACTTGGTTCTTTTTCTGTAAAACAAATATAACTGTGTTCCTTAATACTCTCTGTACACCTGCCTGTTACTCAGGTCACTCAGAATTTTCATTCAGCATGCTGTCAGCAGGCATTTAATAAGTGTCTTGTTAACTGACTCAGCCACTGCTAACCATTTCACTGGTTTACAGCTTAGAAAAGTAAAAGAAGGTCAAGTAGCTTACATTATTTCATAGACAAATCTTGTTTCTACTTAATATAGTGTATTAATATTAATATTGCTGTGTATTACTGTGTAATAGATATTATATTATTCGTAATCATTGCTACCGCTACTGTTGCTACTCTGAAGGGCGTCTCTAATAGGTGGGTTACCATATCGTGTCAAGCTCAATTATAAAGGAAGGTTATTCTTTTTATAAATATGGGGAAAGTTATGGCTAGGTTGAACATTCTAGGGAATGTAGTTGTATCCTAGGGATTTTTTTATTTTAATTTTTTTATTATTAATGTTCGAGTACAGTTGTCTCCAGTTTCTCGCCACCACTTCCCCCCGCCCTACCCACCCCCACCTCCCACCCTCAATCCTGCCCGCCTTTGACTTTGTCCAGGGGCCCTTTATACGTGCTCATTATATAAATATATATTTGGCCTCCCACATTCAGATGATCTAGTACTAACTTTGAGCCATGCAAAAAAATAATTAAAAAATAATGCTTAATAAAGATAGTAGTTACACCTCTTAATAACAAAATATAAAAATTAATAAAATAATTTCCTGACAGAGGAGAGGGAAAACAAGAAAGTGTTTGTAGCTGACGCTCCACCTTCAACAGCTGTGCTCAGCCCTCGGAGCTGAGATGGGAGCACTGGGCAGAACAGGGTCCCCTGGGCCACCCTTAGGCACAGCTGCTGACGTAATTGAAGTAGAGAATGTCACATTTCATCCTAAATGTTCTCATCTGTACGTCTGAATTCCTGGAGTTTCTTTTATTTAACAATGCATATTTAATAATTTTTTAAAAAATGGATTTTTACTTACTTTGGTCTTTCTGCCTAGGACAATAGCAGAAGCCTTTTGTCATATATTGTCTCCTATTATCTTCGGAACTTTGATGAGGTAAGACGATTTTGGCATTCTTTATTGTTGAATGATTTGACCTTGTTTGTTTTCGTTGTTTTGCCATTGCTGCTATTGTGTGATCCTTCCTTATATGAATGCTGATTTGTTTAAAAATTGTGTGTTTCCCGCTGATCAGGATGCCGGAAAAGAACAGTGTGTTTTCCCATTACCAGAACCCCAGGACCTTTTCCAGGCTTCACAGATGAAGTTTGAAGATTTTCAAAAAGATCTCCGAAAACTAAAGAAAGACTTGAAAGGTAACTTACACCTTAGAGAAACTCATGCTTGTTATTTATGCTTTTTTATTTTTTTGCCTTTAAACCCGAATGATATTTATTGAAAGGGAAAAGTTGTTCAGAATATATTGGTGAACATGTGTGTAAAATTACATACGTAAGGGTCGATGTTTTTTTTAAAGAGAAAAGACAAACCTTTCAATGTTCTTGGACAGAATGTCTTTCACAGCCTTGTAGAATTAAAAATTGTTTGGCATGGCAAAGAAATCTTATTCCTTTGTTACTGAAAACGCAACATGTATTAGAAATTTAGTTTTGGAAAAATGTTGGTTATTTAAATAGCAATCTTTTTCATCAGGAGGAAATTTGACTGCCTTGTTGGTATTTTATAGCCAAGAACATTTGTACATTTATCTTGTCGTTGTCAGAAGATGACTACTCCTTCCCAACCCTCCCTTCATGGACTTGCCCAAGATTCTGAGTCTTGTAAACTTTCCTGGGGACAAAATATCTTCCTTCATGTATTTGGTCAAAAAGCACATGCATGTATGTTTTATTGTTAGTTGAGAAGGCTTCTATCGAACCATTTTGAAGACAGTATGAAGTTCTTCAGATTTCTACATTAAAAGTAACATTTACACAAAAGCAAATAGTTTACACTTTGAAAAATTATTTAAGTAAAATCCCTTTTATTCCCTCTTCACAAAGTTCCTTATGGGTATGGAGCCAAGAACACCTCAGCTATCAATTTAAACCTCTGTTTATTGGGTTGGCCAAAAAGTCCGTTTGGTTGTTTCCATACAATAGCTCTAGTAGTAGCACTTAGTTGTCTTTAACTTCATTTGAAACAGTTTTGTTAGATTGCATTGTGACAGCTGTCATATCAGCGTGAATTTTACAAAACTCATCAAAATTGGTGAGTTCTTGTGCAGCCATTTTAATGTTGAAGATGAAATGCAATATGCATCATTTTTGGTGTATTATGCTTTATTGTTTCAAGAAAGGTAAAAATGCAGCTGAAATGCAAGAAAAGATGTGTGCAGTGTAGGGAGAAGGTGCTGTGATCGATCATATGTGTCAAAAGTGGTTTGCAAAGTGTCTTGGTACTATTACCATTTTGACCAAATAATTCTTTGCTGTGGGGCTGTCTTCTGCAGTGGGAGATGTTTAGCAGCGCCCTCACCTCTACCCGCTAGAAGCCAGTAGTGGGAGACAGCCGACATCCTCAAAATACCCAAATCAATGAAGTTATTGGTGAAAATGGAAAATGAGTCTTTTATTTAATGGAAAAAACTAAATGGACTTTTTGGCCAACCCAATAACTCTATTAAAGCACAGATGGGAGTGAATACATTTACTTGAGATTTTCATTTGATTGTGTTACTACAGGAAAATTACTCCTGTCCAGAAACCAAAATGATGATGTAACTTCTTGAGTGATTCCTACCCCAATTTTGAAATGCTGATACATGTTGATCTGTATGGATCAAAATCAACACAGTAACATTACATAGATTGCTTGTAGTTCCTAAACACTCAGCCACATTTGTAATGATCCTGAGCATACTGTGCGTTTGTAGTGCTGTGGGTACTCTCAGATGTGGGTGGTCACTTCCTGAACCCGAGGGTGCCTTCTTTGCTTTAAAAATAAATAAAATTATGTTATGTTTGTATAACACTGTTACTAAGTTTTTAAGCATGATTTTTAAAAACAAGAAAAAACAAACTTCATATATACTATTTATCATACTTCAAAATTATAGCAGGTATATTGGCTTATTGGTTTGCTAGCATTTCTAGGGTATCAGAAATAGTTCACACTTTGATCAACAATTCAGTCTTGCAAAGCAGGATTTTATAGTTTACAGATGGTTTGATAAAGGAGCAGAATGGTCATCTTTCTACTAGGGGATTTATGTTTGCCAAAGGTTGGAATGTTACTGCATTCATTTTTCATACCTATATGCTTTCTTACAATCATTATTAAATATACATGAAGCCATGAAAATAGCAAGTTCTCACAAGACTTAGAGCTAAACAGAGGGAACAGACCCCACGTGATGGGTTTGACAAGGACCAGTAACCACTCCATTGTCCTGTTTCCTATGGTATCGGCCATCCCGAGCAATGTGGTGGCCATGGAAGGTTAAACTCCGTGGGGGTATCTTAGCAATGTTTTTTTTTTTTTTTTTTAAGATTTTATTTTTTTTATTTTTATTTATTTTTAGAGAGAGGGGAGGGGAGGGAGACAGAGAGGGAGAGAAACAGCAATGTATGGTTGCATCTCACATGGCCCTCACAGGGACCTGGCCCGCAACCCAGGCATGTGCCCTGACTGGGAATCGAACCGGGACCCTCTGGTTCCCAGCCCGCGCTCAATCCACTGAGCTACACCAGCCAGGGCGGTATCTTAGCAATGTTTGAGTGCTTTGGAGGGGTAAGACGGTAATGATTTTAACTCACAGGGTTCACTCTTTATATATAATAAGGCAGACTTCTCCGAAAGGTCTATTTCCTCAACTAGCACCTAAGCGTTTCCCTACCATAGTATTTTCTCGAGTGCATGCACAGTTTGTGAATATTTGATGTCTTAGAAAGGGGGTGTTTTCATGACCAAGTAAATATAAAGATTTCACAGTGTTCTCTGCAAGAAGGGTTAGCAGTTCTCCAATGTATTGGACCAGGGAGCACTTCTTTTTCACAGACTATCAGGTTGGTTCTCTAGTTGGTGGAACACATTTCAAGAAGCACAGGCTGGGTTCCATGACAGTAACAGAAGTGTGGCCCTTGCCTCTGACCAGCTGCCCGCGAAGGTGGGGAGCCGCAACAGCTGTTCACGAGATAATGCAATTGTGTCTCGCTGTTCTTGTCAAATGTGAGCAGCTTGAGCTATTGACGGGGCTGAGGTATCCTTTAAACACTGACAAAAAGCATAATTTAATCATACCTCTTTTTTTTTTTTGCTTTTCCAAAATTTGAGATTTTGTATAGAAAATAAGATGTTTTGTAACACAAGGAAGGAAATCTTGTGAGCCAAAACTTAATGAAATTCAATTTCTGGGAAGGATGCAGCATGAATGTAGCATTTCCTACCAACGAGGCATAAAATAAAACTACCTCATGTCCCTTTTTGGAATGCGATGGGTTTAAATAAATGTGATGTGTGCAATTCATTTGACTAAATGGGAGTCAAATGGGAGATGATCGTATTATGTTATTTTGGATATAATTAGTTTAAAATAATGTCTATTTTGATAAATGTAGCCTAGTAAAAATGATTCCTTCTAAGTGATTAAATTAGGTGATTCATTTAGGAAAGGTCAGGCCCTGGCTGGGTGTCTGAGTTGGTTGGACATCATCCCCTACCCCAAAAGGCTGTGGGTTCGATTCCTGTTCAGGGCACATACCTAGGTTGCAGGTTTGATCCCTGGTCAGGGTGCTACAGGAGGCAACTGATAGATGTTTCTCTCACATCGATATTTCTCTCTCCCTCTCTTCCTCCCTCACCCCCTCCCTTCCACTTCCTCTCTCTCTAAAATCAGTGAACATATCTCAGGTGATGATTAAAATCATTAGAAAAAGATTCAAATATCCTGTCCACATTTTGTCAGAAACAAGTTGTCTTAAGAAGGTTTTAAAAAAG
>PVJI01015999.1:0-39515 GCA_004026765.1 Micronycteris hirsuta
TGTCCCGATGGGGACCCTTTCCTTCCGATGCTCTCTGCTTACCGTGTGAATGTTCAAATTCCCCTGTAATCTTGGGCATCAATCATCATATGTGTTGGAATACTGCTGCGTTTTCGCCCCGTTCCTCAGAAAATCAACCGGTGGGTAGGAGGACGTAAACTCTGTTCCTCCTAACTCGCCGCCATCTTCCTCCCTCCTGTATCTAAATTCTTAACACAGAAATCAAGCTTTATACTTCTGTAACAATTCTAAATTTATTCAGCAACTCTACCCTTCTCACAGAATAACAACACAAAATAAAATGTCACATTATTTAAATACATACTGAAGTACCCATGTATCTTTTTAAAATAGTCTACAATTTTAATTCTACCTTTTATCGAGCATGGAAATTAAACAGTGTATTCACTGTTCATTATGGCCAGTAATTGAGGTGAATATATTTGTTTTCTAATATCCACAGCAATGAACCAGTTGAAAGCCCTGAGAGTTGGGATGCAGGTTTATACTAAGTAGGTGATTTAGCTCCCATGGGTTAGGTATCCAGTTAACCCAAATGTACTATAATCAGCACATGGCATTTTAATTTTCAGAGCCATTGATGCTAGGATGTTTAAATCATAGTAAAGTTGAAGTCTGTCATTCTCCTGCTGGATGTGAAAGCCAATACACGCAACACAACTCATTTCTGCTGTCATCCAGATTACAAAGCATGTTACCTTACAAGGAACGAACCTTTAGAATGAAGCCAGCTATGGAGGCTTGAATTGAGAAATAAAAGGAAACTGGGTCTTTGATTGGATTTGTGGTAAGGTCACTGAATCTACCTGCCCAGAAGTTCATTTTACTCAGGACTTCCCAGTTATTTGACACAAAATTCCCTTATCATTTATGAAATGGATTGACTGGGATGTATGTTTCTTGCAACCTAAGAGTTGCAATAATTAGAAATAACAATGCTTTTTGCAATTTTTTTTGTTTATTCTTTACTTGCATCCCGGTCTTGGGTAAACATTTTTTTCAAGTTGAAATACTTGCTTCCTTTATGGAGGATCATGAATATAAAATGCATCTACAAAATAAATACTTTCATTTGTATTATTTGTGAGAAGTGATTTTGCCGTTATAAAGAGATTGCCAGTTATTTTCCTTCATTCTGCACATATAACTCTTCTTCTGGCAAATAGTTTCTGATGAGAAGTTTTCCGTAGGTCTAGCTGTCATTCAGTTGTAGACATTCTTTATTTTCCCTTTTGCAATTCTTAGGGTTTTTTTTCTTTACCCTTGTTATTTGGCAGTTTCACTGGACTATATTTAGATGTGTCTTCATCTTTATTTTCTAAATCATAGAGCACATTTTCAATCTGAAATCTCTATTTCTGTGCTATTTTCAGCCATTACCTTGTCACATACTGATTCTCCAACATTTCCTCTATTTTCTACTGCTGTAAATTAATTTAGACATATGTTTCAGAGTCTCAATCTATTATCATTTTTCATCATTTATACTTTTATGTTTTGTGTCTATCTCTTTATGTGACCTTAGGTACAAATTCTTGAATGCTGTATTTCAAAACCTACCTCTTTCTTTGAGTACGTTCCATCTTACTCTGTCTCATAGATACTGGCCATGTGTGCTTATTTAAACAAATTTATATTAATTCTAATTAAATAAAGCAAAAATTTTAGTTTCTCGGACACAGTAGCTATATTTTAATTGCTCAATAGCTGGAAGTGGCTCCTGGCAATAATACTGGACTCTGCAGACACAGAATTTGAATCTTTCTATAATTAAGACAGTTCCATTGAATAAGTCTAGAGGAGATTTCTCATATTGATTATTTAAACTTGATTTAAAAATTCTATGTGCTATGATCTAACTGATTCTCTTTCATTGACATCTGTCTGACAAACTGCTGTTGAGGTTTTCTCATAATGACTCATTATATATGTTATCTTTCTTTTTTGATAATTTAAAAGTATATATCTTAGAGCTATTATTTCAAAGCTATTATTTTCGCGTTGCTGTAATTAAGTTTGTTGACTCTAATTTCTAAGGTTGTTTTGTTTTTCAGGTGCTTTGCAGTGTTTACTTGCTCACTCATCAGAAGGCCTAATTTTGGTTTTCTCTGTTTGTTTTTCTCTCACTGATCTTATCGTATTTTTTCCAACTTGCCCAATCTCCAGCTCAGTCAAGAAGCTAGTCACATATAAGATTCTTGGCATCCGTTATAGTGACATTGGGGATATCTCATAAACCACTCATGCAAACAGTAATAGAGTTCAGTATATATCTTATTTGGGTGGCTGTCTTTATGCCAAAGACAAGTTCATGGTTCACAGCCACAGGGAACAAGTACAGTAATACTCAGCGCCTTTCCGTGGGTGGGGAGCGTAATTTCAGGTTTTGATTTCATGCTGTGAGCATGGTTCTTTCCTCTCCAGATCATCAGTAGGCAATTTTTGGGCCTCAGTTACCACTCTAGGCAGGCACCAAAGACCTGGCAGCATCTACCTTTTTATGAATTTAATGCCAAAGAGTTCTGAGGCTTTATGCCTACTTTCTAATTTCTAACCTATAGTGATGTATTCTTCTTCTTATTTTTTAGCAAAGGCATATATCTTTAATTCCCAAATATTTTCGATTGGTATCGTTTAGGATGAAGAGGCGCATGTGAACATGTGAGCTTAAGGTCATTTTGAGCAGTAACCTTATGTCTTTCTCTTGTGAAATCTATTATTTTTTCATACTTTCTGTTTCTAATTTTTGTTTTTCTACTTCAAACTACTTTTAATTTCTTGATCTCAATGTATTTTAGAATACCTATTTTCCAAAACAAATACATTAGAGATAAGAATATCACTATTCACATTTTTAAAACACTTTGAAATGTCTATCTAAATAGCTAGATATTTATGTCTGCTGGGACAGCTTATATTTCCTGTCTACTTCTATGTTAATTCTATTGTCTTTTATTGTTTTGACTGAAATATTGTAAGAGACCCTCATAGAGACGTAGTCAGAAAGAGTAGGGATATTTTATTCTTTTTTCAAATAATGGTAACATTATTCTTTGATAGTTTCGTTACCAAACAAAACTCAAATGGTAGTTTCTGAAAACTTGTTTGCCACATACAATGTGAAAGAATAGCAACCAATTTTTCATACTGTGTTGTTAAAATTCTTAGTCTAACTGGCATGTTGAATGGATCTTTTCATCATACATGATTTTTAACATTATTTGTTGATCCATTGGGACCCTTTTCCTCTTTTCTTTTTACATTTCCTGATGTACTGGTTAGATGTGAGCCTTTTACTTTGAGAGACCTCTGGTAATTGACCGCTTAGTGCTACCTCTAAGTTTTATGTGACATGGAATGAAACGGTCACTAAAATATTCTATCTGGGCTACAGTCAGTGGGCTATGAAAGAAGACAGAAACTTAGATTTTAAAACAATCTAAGTGGTGACTGAAGAATTGTTCTTTGGAAGGTGACAAAGACTACATCTTATTTGTTGGTAACCGGAAAAAAATTTTTAACATGTAAAATATCCATACTTGAGGTTCAATCACCTGCAGGTAATCATCATCATCTACTCCAAATATTATATCAAAAATATAGACTAATAATTATAATATTTTATAGTGAAATAGAGTCATAAAAGCATAGCAGCAAAAGGCTTCCAGGTGTCTTTGGCTAACGATTGAAGATAACTGTCTTTAAAAAAATACTTTTTTTTCTTTCTCCAATGTGTTAACATTTGCAAATCATAAATACATTTAAACCTGAAAAGTGCAAATTAAACCAATATACACTGAAACAATGTCTCTATCTTTAGAAAAACATATATATATATATAAATATAATGTATATATATAATGTGTATATATTTATGTAAACATATATATTTATAATGTAGCAATGAGATAGTTATACTCTACAAGGGTTTTAGCCATGTTCTAACATAATGAACATGTGGGTCACACAAATCTTTTAAGAATATGATCAAATTCATTTTCCTTCAAAATTACCTTAAAACATTATTTATAAAAAAAATTATGGACATTGTTCTTCTGAATCTCAGATATCAGATGAAAAGATAGGCCCCAGTTTAAAAATCACTGTGTTCAGAATGGAGAAAGTACTGCGTCAAGGAGAACATAAGAAAAACGACCTTACCTCACGTATTAGATCAACCACAGACTCCTTTCAAATGAAGACAATCACCGTTTTATAGCACAAGAAAGAATGGTGATACAAGGCCTTGGAATGACTTTAGAATTCTTCAATATCAGATTTGTAAATATTTGTAAATGACCTTAGAATTCTTCAATATCAGATTTGTAAATAGGTCTTTATAAATCTGAAATGCATCTACTTATTATATTTGTTAAGCAATGTGATTTATTAATGTTTTCTGGATTTATGAGGTAAAAGAAATCGATTGTGATAGCAGCAAATTAGAGCCTAGATGAATACATCATCATCCACCTTCCATGTCACGTATGATAGCACATCAGGCGATATGTCCTACATGGCATTTTAAACAATTATACCATTTTAGAACTGCACAAGTGACAGAAAGAAATAAAATTATATGCATGAAGTCAGCATAAAGTGAGTGAACAGTGGGGCACCAGATTAGGTAAAAATATTAATTTTAGTATTCTACTGAGCTAACAAATAATGCCTAATGATAACAGAACGCCAAAAATTGAAGGGAAGATTCCTTGAATGTGTTTCATCTTGTTAAAAGATAAACTGAGGTGTATTAAAAGTTTTAAGAGTTTATGTGAACAAAAAGTAATTTGAGTCAAGTAACTCTAAACAGGAAGGAGTTGGAAACTCCCCACTGATGAGAGAAAGGGAGAGAATTTTATAATGAAAAGTCAGAAACAGAGCAAGGGAATTAATGATCGGCTATAGTTTAAAGTCTAGTTGGTTGTTTGAGATGGCTAGTCCTTGGATTTTAATTTTGTAACCTTGAGGCCTTCACAGGCTTAGATTTTGATTCGTTTACATTGGTTGCTATGGGGTTAGAGCCACTACAGTCTAATACTCCTCTTAATTAACTTAATAATCCTAAATAAAAAGTTGCCACATGAGGACTGAAGTTAGACTGCTTTTCAAAACAGTTTTAGATTTATAGAAAGATCTTCTTCTCACAGCTTCCTTATTATTAATATTTTTAAAGATTTTATTTATTTATTTAGAGAGAAGGGAAGGGAAAGAGAAAGAGAGGGAGAGAAACATCAACATGTGGTTGTCTCTTGTGTGCCCCCTCCTGGGAACCTGGCCCGCAACCCAGGCATGTGCCCTGACTGGGAATCGAACTGGTGACCCTTTGATTTGCAGGCCTGAGCTCAATCCACTGAGCTACACCAGCCAGGGCAGCTTCCTTATTATTAATACCTTGCATTGGTGTGGTATATTTGTTACAATTAACGAACCAATACTGATACATTATTATCAACTGAATTCCATATTTTAACATTAAGGTAAAATTGCGTTGTATAGTTCGATGGGTTTTGACAAATATAAAATGTCAGTCATCCACATGACAGTCTCATACAGAATATTTCCTGAGCTGCAACTGCTCATCCTTCTTCTTCCCACCCCCCAAATGGCACCCAACCTTGGAAACCACTCATCTTTCACCAATTTTGTCGTTTGGCCTTTTTTCAGTTTGTCTTTTACTTCGAACCATACTGGCTTCTTTCACTTATCAGCATGTATTTCACTTTCTTTCATGTCTTTTCATGACTTTTTAGTTTATTTTTAGCACTGAAAAATAGTCCAGAGTATGGATGTACCACAATTTCTCGATTCAGCTACTAAAGAATATCTTGGTTACCTGTAGTTTTTGGCAATTATGAATTTGACTGGTATTAAATTTCATGTTCAGGTTCTTGTGTGGACATAAGTTTTGAACTAAATTTGATAAATATTTATGACGAAGATTGCTGGATCATATGGTAAGTATATGTTTAGTTGTATAAAAAAGTGTAAAACTGTCTCCTAAAATGGCTATTACCATTTTGCATTCTTAACAACAATAAATATGAGGTACTATTCTCCACACCCTTGCCAGTATTTGGTGTTGTCAATGTTGTAGATTTTCACTAGTCTAATAGATGTGCACCTGATTGCTGTTTTAACTTGGATTTCACTAGTGATATGGAATGTTGAGCGCTTTTCATATACCCACTTGCCATCTGCTTATCTTTTTTGATGAATTGTCTGTTTATATCTTTGTCTATTGGATATTTTTAATGGGGTTGTTTGTTTTCTTATTATTCAGTTTTAATATTTCTTTGTGTATTTTTGATACAAATATTTGCCATTAATGTATTTTGCAAATATTTTCTCCTAGTCTATGGATTGCATTTTATTCTTTAATAGTGACTATAGCAAGCAAGAAGTTTCTGATTTTAATAAAGGCTATCTAATCAATTTTCTTTTATGGATCATGGTTTTGGTTTTGTATCTACATACACTGAGACAAATTCAATATTACACAGATTTTCTCTTATTTATCTTCCGGAAGTTTTACAGTTTTTTGTTTTACAATTTGGAGTAAGATTCACTTTTAGTTCATTTTTATTTAAGCTTGTTTCTACATTAACTTTTTCTTAATTTTGCATTTCAATGTCCAATGTTCCAGTAACATTTGTTGAAAAGACTATCCTTTCTCCATACAATTACCATTGCATCTTTGTCAAGATCAGTTGACCATATTTGTGCGAGTCTATGTCTGTGATTTTTCCATTCTGTTTCCTTCATCTAGTTGTCTACTCTTTCACAAATACCACACTGTCTTTATTACTGTAGCTTTACAGTAAGTTTCTTGGGTGGTGTCATTTTTCTGACTACGGTCTTCTTCCTCAGTATTGCATTAGCTACTCTATGTATTTTGCCTTTCCAAACACACTTTAAAATCAGCTTGTTGATATACACAAAATATCTTGCTGAGATATTCCTTAGGGTAGCTTTGAATTTGTAAATACATTAGAAAAGAGTTGATATCTTAGCAATATTGAGTCTTTTTACCCATGATCAAAGAATATCTATTATTTTAACCTTTGATTTCTTTCATTAGAATCTCCTAGTTTTTTCTCAGAAAGATATTGTTCATAGTTTGTTATATTTATTCTAAGTGTTTCTTTTTTGTGGTGTTAATTTTGAACTTGAAATTAAAAGCACAATAACTAGTATGATAATCTCAACTATCATTTTCTTTTCTTTTTAAAAGATTTTATTTATTTTCAGAGAGAGTAGAAAGGAGGGAGAAAGAACAATGTATGGTTGCCTCTCACATGGCCCTCACTGGGGACTTGGCCCGCAACCCAGGCATGTGCCCTGACTGGGAATCAAACTGGGACCCTCTGGTTCCCAGCCTGTGCTCAATCCACTGAGCTACACCAGCCGGGCATCAACTATTATTTTCTATGTTCAGCTCTTGCCTTACAAATTTCAGGGTGGTGATTTGCTTTGTTAATTCAATTCTCTGGTAGATTTAAGAGAAATCATTCATATTTAGTCTGTTCCAATCTGTCCTTATTGTAAAGATAGGAGAGACAACTTCCAAGTCATTTACTTGCAGAAGTTAAATCAGATTTCCCTATAGCAATTTTAAGAGTTTATTAGTGATACCAAAACTATATTGGAAACATATATGTTAATTATAAGAGCAACATGCATTCAAAGCAAATCTTAGAAAATAGAGAAAAGCAAAACAAAGTGAGAAAAACATAGAATTCTACTATTTGAAAAGCTGTTTTTACCATGTTTTAATATAAATTATAGGATATTTTCCATGCCCACAAACACATTTCATCAGTCTGATTTCCACTGACCTGTTATGCCTTAATTATACTTCATCATAAGGGAATTTAGACCTTAAATTAATATAATATTTTATTTTGACTCAAATTTTTACTTACTATTTTGATGGCCACATAACTACTGATGTGAACATTTATGTGTGAAATTAAATGTTGTCTTAAGAATAACTCTATTTTTTCAGTCTAATAGAGACTTCGAACTTTGTTGTCTTCTGTTATCAACATTTTTTATTTTCATTTTTTAACTTTAAAATACTTTTCTGTCATCATTTATCCCCCCACATCCTCTTCTACTTTTAACATGTTCTAAACCATTCTTTTCTTTCTAGATGAATTTTTTGTTTTTTCTCAAAATTGTGAAGTCTCATTATCTTGAAATCAGAGAAAT
Source organism: Micronycteris hirsuta (assembly GCA_004026765.1). Taxonomy (NCBI): domain Eukaryota; kingdom Metazoa; phylum Chordata; class Mammalia; order Chiroptera; family Phyllostomidae; genus Micronycteris; species Micronycteris hirsuta. Next base: position 8,236 of record PVJI01015999.1, read on the forward strand.
ATAACATTGTAAAGTAACGTAAGTAAATGAGATTTAATGAATAAGAAGCATATATTAAAACATTAAAAATTTGTAAAAGTGTTACCAAATAAGGCTTTTTTCAATATCTAGTAGCTTAAATTTCTAAAATTGAAGTAAAGATTGTATGCATGTAATACTAAGCACACATCCACTGTATTAAGAAACAAATAAGAACAGCAGCCATCCAGAAAATAGAATATTTGCACATGATCTGGCTCTCAGACAATCATCACCCTACTGAGTGAATCCAGACTTCTTGGAAACAGGATAAATAACAGCTCATAGAGCAAAGACTTAGCAGAGTCTTATTTAATCGGAGAAAATCTGGTCAGGTGACTGGTTAGCAGTTAGCTGTATAGGTTCTGTTACTAAATTAAACCTAGTTGGATTAGTCCAGAGATGGAGGTTGCCTCAGTGCCAAAGTTTTTAAAAAGATCTCTGAGTGGTCAATTTAGTTAGACTAAATATAGCATTGCCATTATCACACATCCTCATAACACATTTTAGGGGATCCTGTGTTATAAAGGCTCTCCTCTCCCCCTATCTCCCCTCCCCTCCTTTCTCCTCTTCCCCCTCCCCTGTTCTCCTCTCCCCTCTCCTCCTGCCTCCCTCCCCTCCTCTCTCCCCTTCCCCTCCCTCTCCTCCCTCTTTCCCCTGTTTCCCTTCCCCTCCCCTCCCCTCCCCTCTCTCATCTCCTCTCCTCTCCGTTTTTCCCCTCCCTCTGTCTCCAATACATTAGACTCTCTCTCTGTGTCACATACACATGAGCTAAAAATTTGATAAAAGCCATGTGGGCCAGTTTATCACTTGGGATCCAATGTGCAGACTAACAGGGCACAACCAGCAGCTGTAAATGTCTGTTCTCATACTAAATGTAAGTACCACAGAAAAGAAAACAGTTCTCCACATTCCTGCCCTCTATCTTGGAAACAAAAGTCAGTCACGTCCAAATGCCATGAAGGTTTGTGGTTCGGACTGTTGCTGACATTGGAGAGTGACACTGTTTCAGACTTCGAGAAGGATTTTGTTGGTGAAATGCTTTGGTAAGAGAAAAGACAAAATAAATTAACATGTACTTTTCCCTCTCAAGTGGCATAAAACAACTGACTTTTGCATAATGAAATATGATTTCACAGTATTGTCAAACACTTTTCTTTCTCTATTAATATCTTTGTTCCAGAAGTACTTTAGAATTATACTTTGCAAAGTTACACAAAAGGAAGTGATATTTTGCAATTTTAAATAACATTACTCTCAAATGTACACATCCATTATCTAGATTAACATAGATGAAGTGTATAACGATTATTCACATGACCAAATATGCCTATGTATAACTAAGAGAGAGCAAGGTGAATTTTATGATAATAAAAGCTTAAATTTTCTGTAATAGTTTGATAATTATAATTTATCACACATGAAATTCTAAATATACCTATTTTACTTTCTTACATTAAATGTTAAGGGACAAAGATACATATGAATCCTGGCTAAGGTTGAAATACTAATTTCTTAGGGAAGTAATTAAAAGCAAGTCACATAAAATTTCACAGCCTGAGTATTTTCATCTGTTCAATAATAATATACCTGGCTGGTGTAGCTCAGTGGATTGAGCTTGGGCTGGGAACCAAAGGGTCCCGATTTGATCCCCAGTCAGGGCACATGCCTGGGTTGCAGGCCAGGTCCCCATTGAGGGCCATGTGAGAGGCAACCATACATTGCTGTTTGTCTCCCTCTCTTCCCCTCTCTCTAAAAATAAATAAATAAAATCTTAAAAAAAAGAAATATACTTCTACTTTTTAAATTTTATTATGAGGAATAAATGAAATAATAGATAAAAACTTGTTTTCTAAACTAAAATGTAGTATTCAAATAAAAGTAAATTGTTAAAATTTTTGTGGCTTTTGGCTAGCACGCTCTCTATTGCCATTTTGGCTTACACACTTAGATGAAGCAAGCTGGCATATAGGAGAGGCCTGTGAAGGCAAGGAATTGATGGTGGTCTTCAGCTAGCAACCAACCTGGAATATAGGCCCTCATTCCACAGGGCTCTGTGAAGTGCGAAATGACACCAACAACCACTGAGGAGGTGGTTGTTGTCCCACATTTCCTCTGGGAAAAGTATCCATTCTTATCACAAACAGTCTTCACTCTTATCACTTTCATTCAACATAATGCTGGAAGTCTGGTCAGTGAAATGAGGAAAGCAAAAAATAGCAGTCATACAGTTGCGGAAGGAAGAATTAAAACTGTCCCTATTTGGTGACACAGCTGTCACCATATCTTGTCTTTCTCATGACTGCACCAAGGTCAACAGGCTGGGAGTCATGCTGCAGTTTTGCAACTTTGACCATTGAAGGAACCAAGTGAAGAGTACATCTTCCTAGCACTTTTTAATATAGTTTCTTTGATGCAATTTTTTAAATGGGGACTTTAGTGAGTTAATATTCTTAATTTCATTTTTGCCAGCCACTTCCAAACCTTTGAGTGGCAGAGCAGTAAAACATGCTAGAGAAATGTTAGAGATCCACTCTCCCTTCCTGTAAGGCCGATTGATACTCCCTGCAGCGTTGAACCTGTTCAACTACACGCACGGCTGTTTTCCTGGCCCCCCACCCTGAACCTGAGTTTGTCCTTTCAATACTCGTAAGACTCAAAACTAGGAGAATATCAATTAACACGGACTGCAACAAAGAGCATCTCTCTTTGACTTGCAAATTTGATAGACCAAATCTGGAAGGACCAACATTTCTGGTGGAAATTTGCTAAAAGTAGCACAAGCCCAAGTGCTCAATTTTTATTATTGCCCTAAAGTTGCAATCTGAGTCAGCGTGTGGTCTATAGCAAGCTATAGTTATACTGAATGTTTTTCTTCTTATAACCAGATCAATACCTTCCCCCCTAGAAATTGTCAGAACTTTGCCTCTCAGGGTTTTTTTTTTTGTTTTTTTTTTAATCTCTTTCATACTTAGCAAAGTCAGTATGTTTTGGGGGGCATCCCAACTTTGAGAATACATTTTGTGTTTGTTAAAATTCTGTTTGGCTGCAGATAAAGGCTGGTTTAACAACCATGCGATTTTTATATCCCACTGAGTAAGAAGCCTGGAGATGAATTCTTCCATTTTCCCATTGTACTCCCTGTGCCTGTGCCTTTTCTATCTGCTCATAAAATAATCCTGTTGTCTTATGTCTTAGAAATTGTAGCTACATCCCAGGTAGAAGAATGAAGAAAGGCAAAAGACTAAAGGCGAGCAGGCAGATTTAGTCTGTTCCTTTAAAGAACGTTCCTAGAATCCCCACTGAGTGACTTCTGCTGACATTTCCTGGGCAGAACTGGCTCTCACGTTGTATCTACTTTTAAGATAGCCAGGGGAAAAATGACTATTTTACGTTTTTCACTGTTGACATGAGGAAGAGAAGGGGGCATTTGGTTGTGAATGGCTTTTGTGTAGCTAACCAATAGTGTCCACCTTAGTGTTTGTTATATTAGGAGCTCAATGCTATATTTGTCCTTAAATCATGTTAAATTATGTACATTTGCAACTGGGGATATCTTTTCTAATAAAAGTTTCTCTTTCTGCTTCATTTAGAATATTTAATGCCAGTTTCTTAAATTATCTTAACCCCACAATTTGACATCTGTTTCAAAGTAATGCATGTTCTTTTGTTCAGTAAATATTTATTAGTAAAAATGATTAACATCCTACTAGAAATAACAAGGCTCTCGTATTTGTGAGGGATAGGGAGAAAATGTTTTACTCTACCCTTCTAAGTTCTTTTGGCTGGTCTAGTAATTCTGTTGACATGAGCCAGATTAACAGGAGAAAGTTAAATTAAATTTTGTGCACATGAGAACCCCACATACCTAAGAGTCAGAGGCCCAACACATGGGAGCAGTTCAGAGACAAAAAGATAAAGTGAGGTGAGATGAAAATCCTGAGTTAAAGAATGAGGTAAGGATCTGAGGCTTCGGGGGGAGGAGGGTAGTTTACACAACAATAAGAAGAGCAGGTAATTCAGTAATTAGATGTTTGTCCTGCCGAATGGATAGTTCATAAAAGTTATTTCTGGCAATAAATCTTATTATGAGTAAGGCCCCCAATTTAAATTCTTTAAAGGAGAGATCAATTTTTCTCTTGAGTCTTTAGGGTCTCAATTGCCTTTATCTCCTAATAATCCATGGGTCAAAATAGCACCCCGTGGTGAGGCCTGTTTGAATCCTTTCAAGAGCATTGTTTCATAAGCTTGATATAAGACTTGTTGAGGTTTAATGGAAAGAACAAAGAAGATGGCATTAGAAGATACATCTTTTGTCTAGATTCCACAAACTCTTAGAGCATCAGATTCTCTATTTCTAAATAGAGAATTTCTAGAGCAAAATTATATATCTATTTCCCAGGAAGTTTGTGAGGTTTAATTAATATCTGTGGAAGCAGTTTGTGAGGTCTGAAGCACTATGTATCACAACTAATAATTTCAAATTAACCCCAAACTAAAGAAAAGTTAGTTTTTGCCAAATAATTAAATATACCTTGGACTAACACATACAACATATCAAGATCTTTAGACATCATGTTCATGTAAAAATTTTCTTCCCATCTTATGAGGAAATTTTCCTCCCCCCTGATAAATAGTGGCACTTATTACCCTCATGGGTACGGAATTTGCCTTGGTCTGGACCTGAACACAAGATGGGGCCCTGGTGTGCCCCCCAGCTTAGGAAATGAACTGGTCCATGGAGCAGCATGTGGCTTTGGACACAGAGTTAGCCATGAGTTGAGCCACAGCCCTGGGGGTGCTTACGGTATGAATCATGGAAGCATCATGGGCATGAAGGAGGCCATACAATAGCCATTAAATGGATCATAAACAAGGCCCCGGGAGGCAGTGGAGCGGGCCAAGGGGTAGGACACCATGCGAGCCTTAGTAGGGCGAGATGGCTGTGTGACCACAGACCGAACATTAGAATGCATTGTGAAGAAAGTCTGGGGTGAAAGGGGGTCAGGGAAGAGAAGAAAAGAATGATCATGGAATGATTAAAATGTGATATAAAAGTGTTCTCAGCAAGTGAGGTCAAGGTCAAGAAAAGAAGTAGCAAAAGAATCACAGAGACCTTGAGCAACTTTGGGAAAGATGAAGCAGACACGGGGTTTGGAGGAGACGTACAGCTTCACACTTGGCGATGACTTCAAGTCAAAGATGACTTGAGTCCTACCTGAGTCTCAGACTCTGTTGTGGGGAGTGGTGATCACCCTCAGCATCTTCTCTACCACCTCCCACCTTCCAAGTCCTGGTCGGTGTCTCCCGTTTCTGTGTTTCCTCGGGGTTCTATCACTGTTACCACGTCTCTGAGACAAAATCATATAATAAATGTACTATCAGAACCACAAAAGCCCAGTTTACTGGAATTCTGTAAAATCATAATTTTCTACTTAGGATCATTAACCAAAGGCAATTACTGTGAAAATGTTTGACCCTCTCAGACAAAATTAATGTGAGTACAATGGTCTCAGAGGGCTTCTGTTTCTCTGTCAAGTGTCCTTACCAAAGCACGTTCGTGGATGAACTATCCTCAAAGAAAATCACAGGAATAATTGAAAAGCAACTCAGGTGACTCATACCACTGAAAAAAGACACAGCTTAGAACAAAATAATGACTCTGTTTTGCTATCTAATGCCAGTCAAAACAATGACTACCTTATCAATATTGCAAAATGTGCCTTTATTTCTCTCTTTTATTCCACTCCTCCGAGAACATATGACTCTCATCCTGAGGATACTAGCATTAAAAAGTGCACACTTTTAAAATTACATAGAAGAGATAAAGGAAAATGAAAACAGCTCAGTTAGATTTATGTGGGATATAAAGGTAATAGAAAAGATGTAATCTTGTAAGCAACCAATAGATATCCTAAAGAATTTAACTTCCAAAATCAGAAATATAAAAATATTTAATATTATTTTTGTGTAAAAGCTATATTCCTAATCTTCAGATCCTATTTTTTCTTGATTTATTAGCACTCTGAATGCTGGGGCTAATTTAATAAAGTATTCATGGATAAAAGAATTAAGGATATGTCACACAAAAATATGCCACTTTCATATATTGACTATGTTGAGCTGAAGGTACTTAAAAAACAGCAAATGCAGAGAGAAGCTTTTTCTGAACTCCCCTCATCTACCTAAAGACAGATTCTCCAAAAGGAGCTCGGTTATCATACATCCTTTCTCTAGGAGTTTCAACAACATGGTAGATGGATTCTTACCACAGGAGAGAAGGGTAGAAATGAAACCACATCCAGACAAACTTTGTAACAAACTATGATACCAACCATCTACTCTTCTAAGAGCCCATTCATCTTTCCTAAACATCATTTACTTTTTCCTGAGTGACCTACATCTCCCCTTCCCTTCCTCTTTTAAGACTACGTATAATTTTCCAAATACTACTGCTTTTTGGGTATTCACTTTTCCTGTAATGCCCCGGTGTATGTAATATTAAAATTGAACAAATTCTTTTACCCTTTCTTCTGTCAATCTGTCTGTTGTCAATTTATTTCAAAGACCCAGACAAAGAATATAGGAGACTAGAGGAAAAAACTTTCCTTCCTACAAACATATATATGTATGTATTAAGAAAATGATTTTGCAAATGGTTTTGTTCCTCAAATATGAATGGTTATTATATTTATTCCATTATAATTTAAGTAGTTATATTGCAGTTTTTCTTTGGTTACCATCAGTAATATTTATTGACTCTGTAATGAATTTACATTTGTAGAAGTATAATGTTTGTTGTCTGGCCTACTAGGCAATTATAATCTATAGATGATTTGTACCAACTGACAAGGAGAGAAGGAGTTTAAAAAGTCTCCATTTGATTTTTGGAATTAGGAGATGGAATAGGAACTTTTTCTGTCCACTCCACGCATCAACCTGATATTGCAGTACTTCCAGGAATAGTGCACCAAAGAAAAAAGAAAAAAAGAAAAAGAGAGAAAGTCTCCATTTGTCTTATGTTGTAACATTCTGTCGTTGCTACCAAAAACATCTAATGGAAATGGTACTATTTTCAGTTTATGGCTGCTCTTACGAGGCTGGCAAAGAAATAAAATGGTGAGGCAAACCTGAACTACAAAATCTAATACGGTTATGAAAATGTGATGTGACCTAGCTGTGTCACTGTCAGGGCCTGGTATTTCCCACTGAAGCTGCTGATGGGTTACGTGCACAGCGCATCATTTTAGCTGGTAGTGAATTACGTAGACTCTTACTGTTATTCATGGGATTGACCAAGTGTGTGCCATTCCTTCCAATTATTCAGTAGTCTGTGCAACATGCTACACACCTACCAGATACTTCATTGAAAAACTATCATTTTTGTCACAGCAAACTCTGTGTCATGCAGATATTTATTAAGAAATATTGATAGTATACTATCATATTGTTAACCCATCTGAACAAAATTAGCCTTACCTAGAACAATCTGTAAGAATATTATATCCTTTCTTGCATCTAATAATATGCAAAAGAGTTTTACCTGCAATTTCAAAAGTACACTAAAAACACATTTAGAAATCTAATTGTTATAAGTTAAGACCCTTGCTTAATGTCATGATCTATGATTAATATAATGTTTATAAATAAAATATAGTTATAAGAAAACACATTCCCTTTTCAGGATGATACATCTCTAATTTCTTAAAAACATAGTAGTTTTCAGACTGATCTCTATTTTCCAAAGGTTAAAAGTTAAATTAATTCATTTAATGGTTATAAATAAATTCATCATTTTTGTGGCTATAGGTAAAAAAGCAGATGGTAACAAATCCTCAGTTAATATTCCATTAGGGGGAATATATTACTTAAGGTTAGCATTTTCCATTCTCCAAAATGACTAGTTCTGAAGCAGACTAATTTTTTTATCTCTTTTTTCATGATGTCACAATTTCTAGAAAGCAAATATAGGTAAATACATTTTTATTTAAGAAACGACAAAAAATCTCCATTTAACAATGCTTATTTAGTCTTAACTGGTGAGTAGTTTGTTAATCAGCCAATATTTTAAAAAATATACATTAAGGGTCAAGTATTGTAATCATTATTGGCAATGTACAATGTTTTATTTTAATATAAGACTACTGGTTTCCAGCCCTGGCTGGTGTAGCTCAGTGGATTGAGCGTGGGCTGGCAACCAAATGGTCCCGGTTCGATTCCCGGTCAGGGCACATGCCTGGGTTGTGGGCCAGGTCCCCTGTGAGGGCCATGTGAGAGGCAACAATACATTGCTGTTTCTCTCCCTCTCTGTCTCCCTCCCTTCTCCTCTCTCTATAAATAAATAAATAAAATCTTAAAAAAAAAGACTACTGGTTTCCTTATATTAATTCTATAACTTAATTCTTCACAAAATTCACTAGTTTCCCATTCATTTTTTGGAATTTACCAGATATCTAATCATTTTCAGAATTGCAGGAATCTCATGGCACTCACAGTTTAGGAGATTAATTTGGGTAATCATCCAAGTACCACCAATAGAAATATATAAAATATACTCTGTGAGCCTATGAGGAAGATACCTTAGTGTGCTTAAGGGAATCTAGGGAGGCTTCATGGAGGAGGAGTCATGTTTCTTTTTGTTTTGGTTGTGGTAGACAGATAAATGGCCACTCAAAATGTCCACATGTTAATCTCTGAATCTATAAATATATTTACAAAATAAAAGAAACTTTGCAGATATGATTAAGTTTTTTGATATGGGAAGACAGAGGTCTGGTATACAGTTAAAAAGCCATAGATTATAAACCTATTTACTGAATAGTAGTGACCAGAAAAAAAAAAAATCCTGTTTTTCCTGGAGAAAATTGAGTGACTATGCATACATCAACTTAGGCTAAGCAGTGGAGCAGTAACTGTAGACTTTTTTATTGATAATTCATATAAAACATTTGACTACTGTCACAAAATGAAAGTGAATGGCCCTCATTTAACACTTCAGAAAACTTTCAATTACATCTAAGTAGAAATGGAATTTATTTAGTTTCTCCCCTTTTGGAATAGTATTTAATAAATTAAGCTAGTTGGCATAACTGTGTTTGACGTTGGCTGCAGAGCATAACATATTGTTGAAATATTTTTATAGACAAGACATGAAGACAAAATGTTGAAATATATGTCAAAACTTATGTGAATTATGATACTAGTGGGGAAGAGTGAACACTTTACAAAGAAAGAAATGAAATAAAGTACTCATCTGAATTTTAAACGTTTTGCTTCTACTGGCTTGAATTTTAGATCTTCAGGATTTATGGGAAGCGATGAATTAGAAAATGAAGTCTATCAGATAAGTTCAAGTACGAAGATTTTTTAAAAAGTTACCCAGGAGGTAACTATTCACATCCTGTCTCCAGGGAGCACAGGATAAGACAAAGGAAAAGGTGTCATGCTGTCACGAAATGATTTCAGTGATACAAATAAGAGTAGTGGGCTGGGAATGTACACAAAGAATCCTGGAACATTGGTTTGAAAGAATATGTGTGCACCCCTATCTCCACTGCAATGTTATTTACTATAGCCAAGATTTGGAAGCAGCCCAAGGGCCCACCAGTAGATAAGTGGATAAAAAAGCCGTGGTACATTTACACAGTGGAATACTACTCAGCTATAAAAAAGAAGGAAATCTTACATTTTACAACAGCATGGATGAGCCTGGAGAGTACTATGCTAAGTAAAATAAGCCAGTCAGAGAAAGACAAATACATCTGATTTTACTTATATCAATACATAGAATCTAATGAACAAAATAAACAAACAAAAGAGAAATAGACTCATAAATACAGAAAATACACTGAGAGCTGTTATAGGGGAGAGGGATTGGGTAAAAAATGTGAAAGGATTAAGCAAAAAAGAAAAAAAAATCGTAGACACAGACAGCAGTATGGTGATCCCAGAGGGCTGGAGTGGGGGGCGGGGTGGAAGAGGATAAAGGGCGGACAAATGATGATGGAAGGAAATGGCTTCGGGTGGTGAACACACAATGCAATAAAAAGATGATGTGTTATAGAATTTTACACCTGAAACATATATAATTTTATGAACCAATGTCCCCCCAATAAATTCAATAAAAATTAAAAAAAAAAAGAGCAACATATTATCCACTTGATTTTAAATCAGTATTTCATCAAACACATTTGTTTGAAAATATAAAAATTAATATCAGTTCTCTTCCTTTTTATTTAACCAAGTTCATTTTTGGTTATCTAAATACATTTTTTTCTTATCCTGCAGTGTTCTAAAACCTATTAAGTCAGGCACTCAACCATTCATTTCATTTAAAGCAGTGGTTCTTAATTCTGTAAGACCAAATGTTGCTCTTTTATAGTACTAAATTTTCAGTGCAGGAACTTCGGAGTTGAAGATCAGAATCAGAACTTTTCAGAAGTTTTCATGGTAGTTTTGGTGTGCAATTACTTCCATGGTAGTTTTGGTGTGCAATTACTTACAGGAAAGCCTGAAGTAGAAAATCTGTAGCTAGCGAAATCTCTAATCCTTTCCACTTTGACTTCAAAGGAGCCTAGTTTCTGCTGCTCATTTGCTGGGACTCTTGAGGAGTTGAGCAAGTGTCATTGGTGGAGATACAAGAACAAAAGAACAGAGAGAATTCAAGCGTCTTAATATGAGAATTACATCAAGAGGAGGGAAAAATAGGAAATCAACATAGATATAGGCCAGGCTGCAGTATTTAGCAGAGAAAGGAGTTTTTATGTTACTTTTCTACCTGTTAATGTTCTAAAAAAGAAAGGAAAGGGTTAAGGATAGAAGGTAGTGGCAACTGCTCACAGTTAAGTCATCAGGAAGTCCCAACGAATAGCCAAGTTTATCCTAAATTTGGGTAAACACATACATATAGAGACATGGCTGATAATTTTAACCAAACCAATCAAACTTTACCTAAAACAATGTTCAGCCTTGAGAGCTCTGAGAAGTACGTCTAAGGTCTTCTAGCAAGTTAGGTTCAATTCCACTCAGAATTATGGTCCTCGTATCCTGAAACATGGTCTTTCCATTCTGCCCGTACCGCTCTTTCTGCTCTCTTCATGCGCTGTGCAACGAGCTGTGAAGTAAATACAAGCGAGGATAGTTTTACATTGCGAAGAAAAGCTGAGACCTGAGTTAACCTGAGTTATATTTACTTTTTAATATCATAGTTGGTAATTAGACATCATGGGAAGTACAATGCATAATTTTCTCACTTTCACCCTTTCCAAATAACACATGTCCTTGATATTTTTCATTGGGTTATGTGTTATTTTTTATTACAGCATCATAGTTTCCTAGTTTTTGAATGTGCCATACTTTGTTCAACAAGTTCCCTATTGATGAAAATATGTATTGTGCAGTAGGATACGGTCCTGATTCTTTACTCCTTTATAGTATTACCAAATACACATTCTGCCTCATGGTATGTGATGTATACTGACCGAATATTGATTTTGGCTTTGACTAGGTGATTCGATTTGATAAAGAGTGTATTAAGGGACGTGATGCAGCTGAGGCTTGAGAAAAGTTTATGTATTTGGCTGGCTGCCTCGTGAATCTGCCGCGTGGCCCACGGGACCAAGGTGAAGGACAGCGCAGGCGGCCGGCTTGTCCTCACGTATCATCTGGAACCCAGGCCGGACGTGTCTCTGGGAATCCTGGAAGCAAACCCACGAACAGGGAATAATTGAATGCTTTTATAAGCCACGGGGATTTGTTGTGACTTGTTACACAAAGCTATTGTGACAATATTTGACTGATACATGTTCACATCTAAAAGTGGTTTGTTACCATGAATAACACTGGCATGTACTTTTTCTATATTTTTCCCACTGTTATTTTGGAATGGATCCCAAGGAGTTGGATTGCTATGTTAAAGGGTTAACGCATATAGGAATGCACTGGATTGTTTACTTTTGTAAAATGGTAAAATCTATTTTAGTTTCATACTTGTAATGTGCCTTTTCCTCAGAGCCTCATCAGTGATGCAACTGTTTTCAAACTTTGACTTTAAATGCTTTGTTAAATACTTCAGTATTAATTAGAAAATTTGCATTTTTCTAATATTAGCAAGACTGAGCCTCTTTATATATAAGTGTAATACACACAATGTTTTCTGTTTAAATATTAAGAAGCTTCTGCTTTGTATTAATTTTATAGTTTATGCAGTTATTGTGCTAGTTTTTCTATTAACTTCAGAATTTTCCAGATATGTGATCATATCAACTGCAAATATAGTTCATTTTCTGTGTCAATTATTATGCAGTGAGACCATTTTAAAATTTACTCTTAGGCTTTTGATATTAATGAACATTGATATCAAATCCTTTTATTTTTGAGACTTAAAAAATCTTTTATTTTCCAATCTCTTGGTTATCTGAAAAATGTTATACTAAGGCATTATTACTATCTTTATTTCTTTACATTTAATTTTAACTGTTTGTGTAATTAATATAAATGTATAACTTACCTGACACTACTTTGTAAACTATTTTAATTAATCACCTCATGTTCTTGATTTGAAACTTGATAAATACATCCATAACATACGAAGACAAAGCTACATTCTGCAGAGATAATATTTTCTACTCTTCTACATTAATTTTTTCTAAATGTCCATCACATGTATTTATCTCATAATAATAAATAATAAAAGAAAGTGCCTATGAACATTCTAGTTTTTAATTGAAAAATATTTTTTTTATCCTATGAGTTTTTTAATTGAAGTCTTTTACTCTCTTTTATAAGACTGTGTTTTTTCTAGAGTTATAAAACAAGATATGAGCAGGTACGTGTTTCTTAAAACTTACATTATATCTTAGTTTTTTAGGATAAGTATTTCACACTTTTCCTAAGACACTTAGATATCTGCTATCAATGAAGAAATGAATTCAATTTTGTAAATGTTATATTTTTATAGAATCCGAATTTCTCAAATTAGACTTTTTGTATGGTATAATAAAATCAAGTAGGGAAAAGACTTATTTAGCAGTCTGGATGTTTGAATAGTTATAAGCTATTAGATGGATATTTAATATTTTTTGTTGTTATAGCCTAATGATAGGACAGCGCAAGATAAGTCTAAACTTTATCTTCTTCTTATGCTCCCAGCTCTGAGTAAGTTTGCCTTGAGGACTATGTTAAGAATAGTGTGTGCTAAGAAATTATTCCCAATTTATTGGCACCCTGTCCTTTATTCTATAAAAATTTTCCTGAAGATTTCAAAAACCCCCTAAAAGTTCTCTATTCTTCCCCCAAGATTTATAAACTTCTGTCACTCTAGATTCTGGAAGAAATTCTTTCAAAAGTAAATCTTTTGTTGTTCAAGGGAATCATTTATCTTTTAAAGCAGTCTTGATTTAAATTGTAAGTGACTTACTTGTCCTTCTTCCTTAGAAAGATTAGTGGGTTCATAGATCTGCCTGATGAATTCCTGGTTGTAAAGAGGCCATTTGGCTGAGGTTGTAAAATGGAAACTGGAGCCTCTTGGGAAGTGGATGTGGATTTTCCCACATTTGAACTCAGGGTGGAGTTTGAAGAGGGACCATTGCAAATTCTTTGTGTCATGTCACTTGATTTATCCTTTTGATAATAGTTTAAGATTGAGATTACTGTTTGCTTTGATTGTTTGGTAGAACAGTCTCATTAAGTCATTTGAGCTTGGAGTTTCCAAGGTAGGAATAATTTTGATAATTCTTTGGATTTCTTTAATGGCTGCAGGGCTATTCATGTTTATTTTATTTCTTCTTGAATTTGGTTTAGTCAATTTCATTTTCCTAGAAATTTGTCTGTTTCCTTGGAAATTGTCACACTTATTGGCATATAATTTCTTATAATATTCTCTAAGTACCTTTACTATGTCTGACTGCAGTTCTATCTCCCTTTTCATTACTGAAATTCTTTATTTCTGCCTTTTATTTTTTCTTCAACAATTTCACTAGAGACCCATCAATTGTATTTGTCTGTTCAAAGAACCAATGCTTAGATTTTGATCTCCTTTATAAAAGTTTATTTTATATTTTATTAATTTCTACCCTTTATTATTTTTATTACTTATTTTCTACTTTCTTTACATTTATTTTACTGTTTTTTCTGAAGTTTTTTAGCCTTTCTCATTTCTAAGGCAAACATTCAAGACTAAAAATAACTCCTTTAGTCTTTGGATTATTTAGAAATGCATTTCTTAATTTCCAAAGATTTAGGAATTTTCTAGTTATTTTTGAGTTATGGCTTAATTGAATTTCTGGCCAGCCACCATGTTCAGTATGAATTCTATTTTTAAAATTTGTTGAGATGTATTATGTGGCCCAGTATATGGTCAGTTTTTATATGCACTTCTCATATGTTTGACAAGAATGTGTTTATATTTTCAGCACCTGACCACATGTCACAGAGTGTAGATTATCAGTGAATGTTATTTGATAAACTAAAAAAGAAAAAAAGAAAAGAATGCCTTCATTAGATGTTCTACATCTGATGAAGAAGTATGCTATACACATTAATTGATCAAGAATATCAATTATATTTTTGATCATTTCTTTATGTTTACAGATTTATTTTGGCTTCCTTTTCTTATTAATCAGAGGTGTGTTGAAGGTACCATTATAATCGAAGATTTGAAATTTTTTGTGGACTTGTTAATTATACTTCTTATCTATTAGTATCTTGAGTATCTATTCCCAGGAATACACAAATTTATACAGAGATTTAAAAATGTGATATATTTTTCATTTATCTTATTACATTATTATGAAGTTACCCTATTTATTTGAAATAATGTTTATTCAATTAAGGGCAATTTTGTTTGATATCAATATAACAATAGATGCACTTTTGTAGAAATAATGATGTTGATATATGTGATTGTTAATTTTCAAATTAACATTTTTATGTTTTAGCTATGTCTTTTGCAATAATACACAGAATTAAAAAATTATTTTTCAGAATAGTCTAATAATTTTGTATTAACTTTGAATTAATTTTGGCTTTCAAATTTTGAATTAGTCTGTGTATATTTGTTGTAATGAATTATCTATATAGATTCGTATTTAAAATGTATTATTTTCTTCATTTTAATCATCCAGCATTTATGCCCACTCAATCTCCCTCTCTCTTTCCTTTCATATCTTCTTTTATTGTTTTTCTGCTCATCTTATGTTTTTTCTTCTACTAGTTTGGAATATTCATATGGAGTTCTAATTTTTCAGCAAGTCCCTGGGTGGTAGCAACATGAATACTTGTGAAGGTCTAGAGTTAATCAATCTCTACCCTTCTCTTGAATAATACAATAACAATACTTTAATTGCATTCATCCATTTCTATCTTAGCATATAGTTTAATTCTATTGCATAAAAATTATATGGTATCACTACTATTGGTTTTTAAAAATTTTCAAAGTATGTGATTTCAATTATCCCACAAGGTTTTAATTTTCTTTATTCTTCTTTACTACCCTGCATCTCAGCCTTTCCTTCTATTTAAAAAAGTCTTTATATTTTTCTCTAAGATCAGCTATATAAGCCCTTTGAAATTTTGGTTTACTTGTTTGGTCTTCCCCCAAATTATTTCCAAAGATTAAATTTATTCTTTAGATACAGAAATAATTACAATGACTTATGCAATATTGAATTATGTTTTTGCAAATCTGTAAACCTTATATTAAATTATTGGAGTTGGCATTATAAAAGATTTCATCTATGATTGTAAAAATATAATTTATAATGTATAAATGCTGACTTCTTAGAGATATTTAACAGTGTGATGCTGAATTGCATTATCTTGTATTGATAAGGCATCAAGTAAGAAACCAAGATTGGTTTCCTAAATATCATCTCTAGGCTTAAAATTTTACTCTTTGTATTTGAAAAACTTAATTTACAAGATACATTAGAATTTTTATAGAAACCCAAGCCAACCACATAAATCCTGTATGTAATTTTATCCAACAACAAAATGAAACAGGATGGTGAACCATCCAATGTTTCTGAATTACCGTATAATCTTATTCTACTGTACTGCCCTCTAGTTTTTAGAGGAGATGGTTAAATTGGCTTTAAAACACCTCAAGTAATGTGGGTAAATCAGCCTCTGAAAGTAAAAGTTGTATACACTACAAGAATGTGTGATTACAACAGCAAAACACAGGGGTGGAGATTTAAGGCACAGAATTGAGATATAAAAGCAACCATAGCTCCAGAGCAGGTAAAAAGACAAACAAACCACCGTATGACAAGTAAAGGCACTCTAAACCAGGTCTTCTTTTTTATAAACAATTATACACTATTGATGAAGTCTAATTCAATTAAATGCAGGCCAAATCCATTTTGGGGCCTAATTTTCACTAAAAGATAGTTTTTAATAGTTTAGTATATATTTACCTGTTAAATTTGGACTTTGACATCATGTAGGGCATAAGGCATCAGGCTTTTTGCTGTTGTTTTGCGTTAATTTTTGCTGATCCTGGTAAAAACTTGGGTGCTTCGTGCTTGCAAAGGTTTTTGAAATAAAATGTTTAAGTTGATGTACTATATATTGGCCTCTAATTTATGCAAGTTTTTTGTCTGTCCTCATAATTTTCAGTTACACTGACTGTTCAATTTGGACTTATATAATTGATTTGAAAATAAAATTAATTTTCCTGAAGCTTTTGGCTCAAATATTGCCACCCTAAACTAGATGCTTTTTACTGATCACAATTTGTCTTCTAACACACTTTCTGTGTTTTAAGTGAGGTACAGTCATTTTGTTTTTCCTGTCATAAACAGCTATGATATAAAGCATATTCTACTTTGGAAAGAATGGTTGAAGCTATCTCTATACCTAAAGCACTTTAGCTGAAAGGTACTGTATTCCTGAAATGGGCTTTCATTATTTAGTGACTCACTCCCCTATCATCATTTTTCTGAGGCACTTTTGATCTCTTTAATAAATATTGTATCTTCATTTTGAAAGTATTTACCATGCTGAAAAACTTTCCACTTAAAAAAATTATCATAATGAGGGTTTTGTTTGAATAACCAATGATGAAACCTGCTCTCTGGACTCAGGTGAGTAACTGAGAACAAGACATGGGTTGTTTGTGAGCACTGTGAAGTTGGTTAAAATAGCCAAAATAATTAATATACACTAAAGGAAATGAGTGGTGGTGAATTTTGGAAAGGCAAGAGCATTTACAGTCTGAAATTTAACCTTTGCCTTAAGGTGTCAAGGTAAGGATGTCAAAAGCAGTTTTTCATGTCTCACAAGGAAGAGGATGTAAATTTTAAAATTCTGTTAATGATAGCTAGGTAAGTGAAATTCAATATATCTCTTCTGAATGCATTATCCTATGAATACTTTACTTGGGGTTGTCTTAACTCAGTCCTGGTACTGGCAAACAAGTTATTGCTAAGAAAATGCATAGAATAGTATTTTGCACATAAGACATGGTACTACATGTTTCATGATTTAACAAATAAAAAAATCCTCTATCCTACAGTGATGAATTCAAAATTGACTCATTTTTTAAAGTCCCTACCAGGGATATTCAAGCTTTTGGCATCTCTGGGCCACACTGGAAGAAGAGGTGTCTTGGGCCAAACATTAAATACACAAACACTAATAAAAACTGATGAGCAACAACAAAAATGTTTTAAGTAAATTAAATGCATTCCTAGCCACACTGGGCTGCATGCCACCAACAGACTGTGGGTTGGACACCCCTGTAACCTGCCTAGATCATGTGTGAGTGGGCTTGATGTCCCTGTTCTGACTTCCATTCTTATCCAGACTTACAGTCCTTCTGACTGAAGCACAACACGCCTTGGAGAAGGCGAATATTTTAAGAACAGTTCACACTCAGCTAATGGATTTGTTCCTGCCCTTCAGTTACTCTTTTTTTGTTTTTGCTTTTCATTTATAAATTCAAATGTCAACTTTTTTGAGCCAACTTCGCTAAATACTTCATCTAAAGTAACCATGACATCCAAACACTGTATTATACACTTCAGTGTTTCTCAGGGCTTGGTGTCATCTCGTATTATCATGTTCATATATTTGTTTACTTTTATATTTTCTTTCTCCTCTACCTAGAGTGTGAGTAAGTTTGCTTATTTTATTTGCCATTAGATTTCCAGAAGCATGTTGGCATGGAGTAGGCACAAAATTGGTATTTATTAAAACTATATATATAAAGGCATTTAAAATGTGCAATCACCCATAAAATAGAAGGTACAAAGCACATTTTCCCAAGGAAAGCATCTATTGGTATTCCTTTTTTCCATATAGTTTGTAACTCTTCTAATGAGTTTCTGACAACAAAGGGAATGCCATTTATTTAATTATTTATGTATATAGATATTCTTCACGTTAATTCAGCTATTTGCTCTAGGAAGATTATACTTCTGGACTGTATTTAACTTGTCTTTAATGGATACTTAGGTTTCTGTCATTTAGAGAGGAGTTGGGAACTCTCTCTTTTGGAGTGAATAGATGGTATGCAATATGTATATTGAAAATATTTGGAGGTTGAAGATAATTGGTTCATTGATATAGCAGTAGCAATGAGTTTAGAGAAAGGGAGAAACATTTTGATGATGATAAGTTTCTAAGTACTTAGAAAACTGGAAGCAACAATGTCTTCAATTTCTGAATGTTGACTTGGTACCCCACTGTTCTGGCAAACTCATTTATTAGGTCAAGTAGTATTTTAGTGAAGTTTATAGGGTTTTCTATGTACAGTATCCTGCCATCTGTAAACAGTGACAGCTTTATTTCCTCCTTTCCAATTTGGGTGCCTTTTATTTCTTTTTCTTGTCTGATCACTGGGGCTAGAATTTCCAATACTATGTTGAATACAAGTGGTAAAAGCAGACATCCTTGTCTTGTTCCTGATCTTAGTGGGAAAGCTTTTAGTTTTTGCCCATTGAGTGTGATGTTGGAAGAATTAACATCATTAAAATGTCCATACTACCCACCCAAAGCAATCTATAGATTCAACACAATCTCTATCAAAATATCAATAAAATATTTCACAGGTATAGAACAAATATTTCAAAAATTTGTATGGAACCATAAATGACCCTGAATAGCCTCAGAAATTTGAAAAATAAGAACAAAGTAAGAGAGATCACAATACCTGATGTTAAACTATATTATAAGGACACTGTAATCAAAACAGTCTGGAACTGGCATAATAATAGACATATAAATCAATTAAACAGAATAGAGAGCACAGAAATAAACCCATGTCAATATAGTCAGTTAATATTTGACAAAGAGGGCAGGAACATAAAGTGGACTAAAAAATATTTTTCAATAGTATTCAGAGATCTGGACAAGTACGTGAAAAAAAAATGAAAGTAGACCACCAAGTTACACCATACACCAAAATAAACTCAAAATGGATAAAAGGCTTAAATATAAGTCGTGACACCATAAAAGTCCTAGAGGAAAATATAAGCAAGAAAATTTCAGCTATTCCACACAGCAATATTTTTACTGATACATCCACTAGGGCAAGGGATATAAAGGAAAGAATATACAAATGGGACTACATCAAAATAAAAAGCTTCTGCACAGGTAAAAAAACAACAAAGTGGAAAGGGAACCAACTGTATGGGAAAATACTTTTGCCAATGATACCTTGGGCAAGGGTTTGATCTCCAAAGTGTATAAAGAACTCACACGACTCCACACCAGGAAGACAAATAATCCAATTAAAAAGTGGGCAAAGGACCTGAACAGACACTTTTCCAAGGAGGACATACATAGGGTCCGTTAAAAAAAAAATGCTCAACATCACTAGCCATTAGAGAGATGCAAATTAAAAACCACAATGAGATACCACCTCACACTGGTCAGAATGACCATTATTAATAAGTAAACAAATAACAAGTGCTGGTGAAGTTGTGAGGAAAAGGGAACCCTGTACACTGTTGGTGGGAATGCAGACTGGTGCAGCCACTGTGGGAAACAGTGTGGAATTTCCTCAGAAAACTAAAGATGGAACTGCCTTTCAATTCAGTGATCCCACTGTTGGACTATATCCTAATAATCTTGAAACACCAATTCAAAATAACCTATGCACCACAATGTTCATAACAGCATTATTTACAATAGCCAAGTGCTGGAAACAACCTAAGTGCCCATCAGTAAATGAGTGGATCAAAAAACTGGTACACTTACACAATGGAAGACTACAAAGCAGAAAGAAAGAAGGAATGCTAATCTTCGTGACAGCATGCATGGAACTGAAGAGCATAATGCTAAGTGAAGTAAGACAGGCAATGATGGACAAATACCAGATTGTCTCTCCTATAAGTGGACCCTAATCAATAATACAAACAAATGAGCAAAATAGAACCAGAGACTTGGAAATAAGGAATAAATTCAGTGACCAGAGTGGAGAGCAAAGGAACACAAATAGAGAGCTCAAGGGCAAGGACAATGGTGGGGAGTTGAGTGTGGGTGTGGGGGGATGGACTAGGGGAGAGCAATGGGGGAAAAGCAGGACAACTGTAACTGAACAACAATAAATAAATAAAAGAAAACTGGAAGCAAACTACTCAATAAAAACTTAAGCTAAATAAGTAAGAATGAATATAATTGGACATGTGTTGAGTTTGTTAGAATTAATAAAAACTGAGGTATTATTTTTAAATCTTTGTGTTATTCCATTTCCAAGAAGACTTACCAGCATGAATTTTCACTGCCAAGACTCACTTATTGATTTATTTCTTCCATTAATTTGTTCCATATCAATTCCAGGTGGTTTGTAAGAAATAATTAACAGACATAAACTTCTGCAATAAAATATTAAGAAATCGTTGATTTTGAGTTAAATTCTCCTTGGATTTGATAGGCTAATAATAATAAATGGCTTTACAGAAGACAAACTGATTAGATAGTTTATTGACACTTTAAAAATTTTTATCCTTTTGCAATAGCATGGATGGACCTGGAGAACATCATGCTAAGTGAAATAAGCCAGTCAGTAATTGATTTCCATGTGATTTCACTCATATGTAGAATCTAATGAACAAATTGTACTAACAAGTAAAATAGAGACAGACTCATAGAGAGCAGGATGACAAATAAGGATGGGGGGGTTAGGGTAGGGAGTGGAGGGATTGAGTAAAAAGGAAAATAAACTCATGGACATGGACAACAGTTTGGTGATTGTGGGGGGTTGGGAGAGAGGAGTGTAAGGGGGTTAAATGGTAATGCAAAAATAGAATAACATTTTTAAAAAATTTATATTATTACACTTAACAATTTAAAAAAGTCATTAAAATTATTGTGTGGTAATGACAAACTATTACTTTGTGTATACTATGGCACATGAGATGAATTGCCTAGAATGGATTTGGGTTTGTAGTGATGTACTGTGAATGAGATGTATATGTTTTAAATGACAAGTCATATGTCACAAAAATCCTCTGGAGTTTAACAAACATAATTTTTGTTAATAAACTCATGTAATTGTATTTAAAAGGTTAATGGGGGAAATCATTTTACATTTCCCACCAAGATTATTAAAAACGGACCAGTTATAGAGAGGGATTATCTTTTGAATTAGCCACTGATTATCAGTTTACAGAGAATATCAGTTTTAGAAAAGTAAATAGATAGTAATTTGTTTCAGTGTCTGCAACATTTTCAGAAATGGCTAAAGGCTGTTAATTTCTGCAGTGTAGAATATCTTACATTCTCTCCTTAAGAGATTAGACTCACTTGGAAATAAGATCACTTTTCAAATGTCATCTCTGAATAAGTAGCTTATGGTGAACTCTTATAATATGATCACTGCATTTTTTGCCATTTTAGTCACATGGGAAGAATTAAAATCAAAATATTAAAAATTACAGTATTCTTGATAATAGAAATGGGAACATCAGAAATTGGTGTAACCACAGTTACAGCAGTAAGCAATAGTTACATAAGTAGTATGCAGTGTAATGTTAGTTCCAGCTTGGTTAGTGCATTCTATTAGACAGGTTCTTTCATACATAATCTCTAGTTCTCAGAGCAATCTTGCAAGATAAATAAGATTATTCAAATTATTGGAGTAGAAATTCCAAAGAGATGTAATATCTTGTCTTTGTCTTACATTTAATATGTGGCAAAGCTAGAATTTTAACCCAGGTCTCTCTCAGCTCTTAAAGATTGAAGCAGATTTAATGGCTCTAAGCCATTAAATTTCATTAACATATACTTCCTAGGATGTTTATAATAATAAAACAAGACAAATGCATATAAAACACTGAGCACAGTGTTTTCCCATAGAAAGTACTAAATAAATATGTTATCTTTATTATTAATATATTATGACAACTTTTATATTTTATTTTAAAGCAAATCAGCTACTCATGTTTTTAATTTACCTCTAACTATTGTGCTCCTTATTTTGAGGAATATCTTCCTAATTCATCTGAAATTATAATTTGCCTAAATTTAAAGGAAAATATTAGTACATCAATGCTACATATTGTTTCTTGAGCTTGTAGTTTGATGAAATATGTTGAGTGTTATTATATTTTATTGGTTTTCCATTAAATATGGTTTATAGAGATTACTGTATTGCCATAAGAACAGGGCATTCAGTCACAGGAAATAATAAACAGTTCAGACTACAACTACAATGAGATGATCCTCATTATTCTAAAGTATTGTTTTACTTTTCCAGTAGCTTTGGCTGCTACTGACAATACCTGTACCACATGATTTTTTTTCCATTGTTGTGCATTTATCAAAATAACAGTTGTTTAGTGCAGCAGACAGTGTTAGATGTTGAGCTTCTGCTCAACAACAGACCACAGGGAAAATTGAAATAGAGCTGACTACTCACAGATCTTTGAGGAAGTACCAAGGGCCCCTTGAGGAGCCATATGGGGAGATTAAGGCAGAGTACAGACAAAGAGAGGGACAGGACCTGGGGCACCCTGTTTTGTTAGTGTGCATGGGTGATGTGCTTTGGGATTTCTAGGCTAAGGTGGATTGGTCACATTAAACCAAAAGAGGGGGTTTTGGTATGCTTCATGATGGTCTTATTTAGGGGAAGCATAAAGTGTAGCCCATTGGAGGCAGGGGACGTTGTTGATCACAAGGGCTGTTGGGGAAGTTACATCAGTAATTTACATTTGCTTGTGATTCTTTAGGTTACTATATGGGTATGTAATTGCATGTGGGGCTAGTGTCAGATTCAAGTTACTGCAGGCCGCTTGGCCAAACAAAATGTCTGTTGAGGTAGCAACACCACAGAGTAGTTTAGCTAAACTCTCTACACCCATTACTTATGATTTTTCTACAAGTGCATTTGTAGGTTTACATAGTTGGTCTTTGCTTATATAAAATAAATGAGAGTTTATAAAGTAGAGAAATGAGTGGATGGCTTTGAAGTATTCAATAAGATTCTTTAAATCACAAAGATTTATTTAAGGTCTTTTGGAAGTGTGAAGACCACAAGTTCATTTAAATGATATTTCAACTTATAACACTTTATTTAACACTGAGCCATCAATCAAAATGAGGCATAGTTACGTAAGTGATATGGAAAAATAAAATTGTTTAACAGATTTTCTAGAAAAGTCCATGGTACCATGTGTAATGCAAATGACACTGTAATTGGACTTGAGTTACAACATCAGCTCTGTTACTAATTAACTGCTTCTAACAGGGAAATCATTTAACTTCAGCTTCCTTATCTGAACCATTAAGTAGTTGAAATAAATGTGTGGTTACCAAACTATTAAGAAACCATGATATGCTCTTCAGAATTCTTTGGGCACCTGCCACAAGTATGGAGTAAAGTGAGATTTTGGGATATCCAACCATTCTTGTTAAATTCATACAACACAATTCTGCTCTCATCTGACCTACTGTGGATCCCAGAATATTTTCATTTGTAAGGAGAACACTACTGATAGTATTTGAAAAGTAACTTGATTTCTGAGGTCATTTCCACCACTGTTTTATTTTCCATTAGCCCAGATGGTGGGATTGATACGAAAGTGCATATTAACTTTGAGAAACTGTATTTTGTTTTCAGAAAATAATTTATTAGGAAAAATAAACTTCATGTAACTGTTTTGTAAAGTAGTTGTGAACAGTTGAGGATTTTGAGGGCCAGAAAAAGTTGTGCCTTTTTACAATTTTCTTTATATATACATCGCCTATTTCTTGCTGTTTCAAAAAATAATCCTTATGTTTTAAGGATGATAGTGAAATATTTACCCATGGAAAGGTGTTATATTTGGCATTTGCTTCAAGATAATTGGGGATGTGGCTAAATGAGTTGGGTATAGATAAAACCAGATGACTCCCAAGTTGATAATTATTGACACTGGGTAATGGGCAAATGGAGTTTCACAGTAATATTATTGAAACATTTGCATATGTTTGATTTTTCTATTAGAATATACTTTTTAAAGACTCTACGTAAAATTAATTTTGTTCATTTATTACAAGAGTGTTCGTTCTACAGCCAGGAATAATTACTGATCCATTAAGTTTTCAGAGAGCAGATCTGTGCCACGTGATTTCACTGTCTTAGGTGGTATTTCTTTTGTTCAGCCAAGTTACACTACACTTTTCATTTTTGCTGTTAATGCACAGATGTAGACATAAAGAAATTTTAGATGAGTCATAAAAATCACCTTTATTCATTTCCCACCCAGATACATACACTTTTAAGTTAATTTAACAATTCCTAATTATTTTCTTAGTTTAGTTATAGACATCTATACATTAAAAAAAAAAACCAGCTTAATAGTGTAAAATGGCCCCTGGTAGACCATTAGACTCTGCTGCGTCATTTGCAGGCGTGTAAAAGTACTGTATAGTACACTTTCTACTTCTACTGAAAACATGAATTTTAGTTTTATATGGTTCTGGTATAGAATGTGATGTTCCCATTTGTACAGTCACTGAACCAGTCTTCTCTCAATTCAGAAATCTGGAAAATTGAAACCATTTTGCCTTTACTTTTAAATGTTGCTTCATTTCTTTGTCATTTTGAAACTGCTGTATTGTGTGTCCGCGTCTAATAGAAGACCAGATGGTCCTATTGAAAAGCTTCCATTTATCCTAAAATGAAACTGTAGTGAAAAGAACATTAGGAACATTTACACTACTGAAAGTTGTGTTTTAAAACTATCTGTTGTTACATTTTCATCAGATATATTTATAAATCATCACCTTCATTTTCAAAGTAATTAAGGGAAATCCTTTTCAATGAATGCATCTTCCCTGTAAATTAAAGCTAACATGTAATAATACATCCCTATTCATTATGAGAGTAATACATTTAAGTCATTAAGTGTAAATTATTTCTTGATATTCTTGCTATATAATTTGTAGATTGCACTATTTATCAGTATAGGATTTAGAATGTTTTAATATTTCTGCAGTGAGTTTGGGAAATATTGTACTGGGAAATTGGACTCAAGAAATCCAACACCCATGGCATACACTACTGCTACACCTACGCGTCCACCCGGTCCACACCTGTGGTCTTATAGTCCTCTGATGACCAGATAACAGAAGAGGAAAAATACTGAACTTGGCTCATGGATGGGTCAAATAAGTACCTAAATTCAGCCATATCTGCTTGAATGGATTGCTACTACATTACAGCTCTTAAGGTTGATCTTGAAGGAAAGTAGTGAGAAAAAATTCCCCCAGTTGATTGTAGAGGTGACTCTAGTCATCCAATTTATATGAAAATAAAAGTGGCCTGTTGTTAGAATTTATAATATTTTATGGGTCTTGATAAATAGCTTGCTTGGCTGTCCCTGGACCTCAAAGAAGAAATATTTAAAAATAGAATGTCTTGGCTAGTAGACCTCAGTCTGCCTCTGCCATTAGCCACTCATACTCTGTCACAATGGGTTCAGGAACAGAATAGCCACAGTGTCAGACGACAGCCTTCCCATAATGGGATCCCACTCAGTAAAGCTGGTTAAACTCTGGACCTGGCCGCTGCAGCGCTGAACCAGCAGCGCCCACCCGCCAGCTCCCAGCACCTCCACTGAGTGGGCTCCACTCAGAGCCCGCGGTGCCACCCTGATGGAAGAGGTCATTTCCTTCTCCAAGGACTTCCTGGCTGGGGGCGTCACAGCTGCCATCTCCAAAACGACCGTGGCCCCGATTGAGCGGGTCAAGCTGCTGCTGCAGTTGCAACATGCCAGTAAGCAGATCGCGGTGGACAAGCAGTACAAGGGCATTGTGGACTGCTTCTTGCGCATCCCCAAGGAACAGGGAGTGCTGTCCTTCTGGAGGGGCAACCTGGTCAACGTCATCTACTACTTCCCCACGCAAGCACTCAACTTTGCCTTCAAGGATAAGTACAGGCAGGTCTTCCTGGGGGGCGTGGACCAGCACACGCAGTTCTGGAGATATTTTGCTGGCAACCTGGCCTCTGGTGGGGCGGCTGGAGTCACCTCCCTCTGCGTCGTCTACCCCCTGGATTTTGCCAGAACCCGTCTGGCGGCCGACGTGGGGAAATCGGGCACCGCGCGGGAGTTCAAAGGCCTGGGACACTGTCTGGTGAAGATCATCAAGTCTGATGGCGTCCGCGGCCTGTACCGGGGCTTCAGCGTCTCTGTACAGAGCGTCATCCTCTACCGGGCTACCTACTTCGGCTTGTATGACACGGCCAAAGGCATGCTCCCTGACCCCAAGAACACCCAATTCTCGGTGAATTGGACCATCGCACAAATGGTGACTATGGTGGCGGGCTTGGTATCCTACCCTTTTGATACTGTGCGGAGGCGGTTGATGATGCAGTCCGGGCTCAGAGGAGCCGAGATCATGTACAGGGGGGCTTTGCACTGCTGGGGGAAGATCTTCAAGGACGAGGGGTGTAAAGCTTTCTACAAAGGCGCCTTGTCCAACGTCCTCAGGGGCATGGGCGGTGGCTTTGTGTTGGTCCTTTACGATGAGCTGAAGAAAGTCATCTAGGGGCGTCCCCTGGTCTAGATGTAGAGACCTGGAGAGTCGTGCAGAATCCTTCACTGTTTTGGACCATTGACCTTCCAGAAATTCTAGTCTTTCCCTGGCCAGGTCATGTGTGAAAGGCTGGGGCAGGCTCTAGAACGCGGTTCATTGTGATCACAACTGACACCTTCATTCCATTCATTGATTACTGGGGGAGGGGAATCTTGACATCTTTTTGATTCTATGGGCAGAGCAGCTCCATTACACACACCTAGAGCCTAGCTGTTTGGAAGACCAGCTGTGCTTAAGTATTTATTTTAAAAAGTCATTAATTATACTTAATCAGTATCCTCTTTTGCACATCCAGATACTTGCAATAACATTCTATATTGGGCATTCTCCTGCAAACAATAAAAACACGACAGGAAAAAAAAAAGACTCGTTAAATTACTTATGCCACCAAATGATCAACATAACAGCAAGGGAGACCAGGCCTAACCAAGTGCTTGATTCATCATGTGGGATACTTTCTCAGGTCATATCAAACAAGACACCTCCTTTATAGCAAAGGACAAACAGCTGTGGGCGTATGACGATTGGATACACTTGTTTTGTCACATACAACCCATCAGGAAGGTTCTGGGGAGACTGAGTAGTGGAACACTCTTAAATGACACAGCTAAGGTCCTTGCTTACAAATGACACCCTGAAAGGATATAGCGACATCTTCCAGGATATACTATGCACACTAAATTAATGATTATAAACCACAAATTAATTGTATGTCCTGTAGATTTTGGATAGATGGGTACAGCAAAGAAGTTGAAGTAGTCCCATTTAACATTGCTCACAGTGACTCATGCGGAGTCAAATGCGTTTTCCATCACTGCAATTCTGGGATCTAATATGTTTCTCCATACAGGCCTCCAGGGAGAGAATCTTTCTACCAGGAGACACAGAAAAAAAATCTCATTAAACTTTAAGATATAGTTACCAACTGACCACCAACAAATTAATAAGCAAGGGATGGCGTCATTGTTTTGCCAGGGTAAACAAACCTGGCCATCAAGAAAAAAGTAAGGTTGCTCTTGTAAAGTAGGACGAGGAAGAAATGTTTGTTGGATGCAGACGGTCCATTAGAGCATCACTTGGTATTGTCCTGGTTAATTTCAACAATCATCAACAAGTGCAGCAGTCACAGCTTTGGAAGGATGTTGTTACAGGCCTCAGAACCCTCAGGGGTGAGGGTATGAATTATCTACCAGGTAATTAACCTAGACCAGCAGAGGTACTGGCAGACGAAGAGGGGATCAGAATGAGCAGAACAAAAGACAGATGCTAAGTATGTGCAAGAGGTGTTCTGTGGTCAGTGTTAGGGGTCTAACTCAGATCCTCTTTCATGACTGAGACACACATCCCACAACTTCTAGGAGTGTCAACAGTAGATGGATCATGCTAACACCTCCCCAGAATATTGGCCTGAACCAATGGATAAAAACACGAGTTCAGCCCTTCGCTTTACTTAAAGACATCTCTGTGGGCCAGCTCAGAGTTACCTATGGTATTTGCTGAGGTCTCTTTTGTGACTATTGCACAGTTCAACTTCTCTCTCTGCATGAACTCCAGGGGATAATGCATGCTTTTTCTTATAAGATTACTAAAAGACAGAGAAGATAATTACAAAGAACCAGATGATCATAAATCAAATGTAAAAATAACATGGTATACAAAATGCTTTATTTACAGATATCAAAAAATAAGTAAAAGAAACTATTTTATATGAGATAACATTGACAGCAATTATCCTATGCAATCCTTAAAATATTTGACTTTAAAAAAGATCTGATTATGCTTCATTCTGTTATCATTTGATTCATTCATAAATTAAGTAGCATATTAATCTCTAAATATAAATCTTTCTTCTAAGTACACTAGAAATTGTAACTTAAAATGTAGTCTGTGCATCAGAATTATCAGCATCAACTAATAGCTTAAAGAAATGCAGAATCCTCACCCTAGACCTTTGAAAATATAATCTGCATTTTAGCAAGACTTTTCCAGATGATCATACACATATTGAAGTTTGATGAGCATTGCATCAAGAACTATTAATTCTGGAGTGTTTCTATCACAAGAAACATTTTATAATTTTAGTTGAGTGAAGCTTTACTTGAATGAAATGAAAGATTTCCATGGTGAGACTCCAGGCTGACCCCAAGCTAGGATATCGAGACATGCTATGTATTCTTGAAGACATAGTAGAAATATTACTTCAATGTTAAGGTCATAACTTTTCTCTAAGCCAAATGGGAGCTCTTCTCCCTTTCTTTGCATATTTACTTCTAAAGACTCTATATTTGTCTTATCACAAAACACAACACAAACAATTGCTGTTTATTTTCCTTTTATACCTTCTTCCCAACCTATAATATTGGATGTTGGATGTGTATATTTGCAGCAGTAGCTGTCATAATACTAATATATTCCACTTTGTGTAGCCACAGAGAATTGTTCCAATGGTGATCATCCATTCAAATAGTCATAGCATCTTTTCTCTGGGAACTTTGGAATTTAGAAAGAATGTGGGTGCCTGAACTAACACATAATAAACTGGGAACTATTTACATGACACATTTTCTTCTATGAAGTCTGGGAAACAGAAGTCAGTTTGCTAGAGAATATTTAGAATACAATAGATACTCACAAAGAAAAGAAAGAATGGAAGAAATCCAGAAGGAATTTGAGTTTCATAATATTAATTTAGGTCTTGGATCCATTCTAAGGTTGCTGTATGTTTGTGCTACACTTTACAGAGAATCTCTTTATACTGCTAAATTTCAGCAAAACATTATTACACCCTAAAACACTATGATTTGTGAAAACAGAATTCTTTTATGTCTTGCTCAGTGCTCTAACAACAACCGCTAGAACACTTTCTAGTACAAATTCAGTTCTCAGAAAGACATCTATTAACTATGTTTTGAATGAATGGATGATATCCCATATTTATACTGTTTACCATTTCCGGTCAAGAGGGAGGCATAGGTAAACATGGCTTGCCTCCTCGCACAACCATAGCAAAATAACAACTAAGCTACAAAACAACTATCACCCAGATTCATCAGAAAATAGAGCTGTATAGAAGTCCAACAACCAAGGAATTGAAGAAATCACATGCATGCAGATGGGTAGGAGTGGAGAGATTAAGATACACAGATGTGGAGTGGGTGGTCTCATGCCCAACTTGTGGTGCATAAATATTGGGAAGGGTACCTTGGGAGTGAGGAGGCCCAGCCCCACACCACTCATCTCAGGGTTCCAGTGGCAGGAAGATAAGTCACCATAACATCAGACTGTGAAAACTAGTGGGGGTTAGGGCATTGGAAGAAACTGTGGGATTCTTTGGCATTTCTTCTTAAAGGACCTGCAACAGGCATAGGACTTATGCAGACTCATCCCCTCTGGGCTCCAGCACCAGCACGGCAGCTGGAAGGGCACCAGAAAGTATCTGGCATCAGGTCAAGTACCCAGGGACAGCTTCCTCTTAGACAAAACTCCAGAGGACAGAGAGTAGCTTTAGTCCACTTTCTGAGCCCTCATCCACACAGAGCCACAGGACAATGACGCCATATCTGAGACTCTATCAAACTGGTTCACATGGGTTTCCTTGCCATGGTAATTACCTAAGGCTCTGCCCCATCCAACTTATAGGTGTGCTTTTCCACAATAGGCCACACTACTACAACAGGGAGTCGAAGCAATTCTACCTAATACATAGAAAAAAACAGAGAAGCTGCCAAAATAAGACAAAGAAATATGGCCCAAATGAAAGAACAGAACAAAACTCCAGAAAAAGAACTAAACAAAATGAAGATAGGCAATCTATCAGATGCAGAGTTCAAAACATTATTTATTAAGATGCTCAGGGAACTCATTGGGTATTTCAACAGCATAAAAAAAGACCCACACAGAAATGAACGTAGCATTAAATGAGATAAAGAAAAACTTACAGGGAATCAATAATGGAGTGGATGAAGCTGAAAATCAAATCAGTGATTTGGAACGTAAGGAAAAAAATTCAATCAGAACAGAAAAATAAAAAAGAATCCAAAAAATCAGCCCTGGCTGGTGTAGCTCAGTGGATTGAGCGCGGGCTGGGAACCAGAGGGTCTCAGTTCGATTCCTAGTCAGGGCACATGCCTGGGTTGCAGGCCAGGTCCCCAGTGAGGGCCACGTGGGAGGCAACCACACACTGCTGTTTCTCTCCCTCTCTGTCTCCCTCCCTTCCCCTCTCTCTAAAAAATAAATAA
>PVJI01016000.1:0-39529 GCA_004026765.1 Micronycteris hirsuta
CAGTGTTCAGGAAATAGAATTAGCATTAATTACAAGGAAGTTTTTAGTTGAGTAGATTTCATTATTGGGCATAACCTCTGCCTTCTCAGGCTCAAAAAATATTACTAGAAAGAAATCAGGGTGAGTTTCATTTCCTCAAATGGTGGGCCAGCTTGTTTGAAACTAACCCTCGCACCAAGAGCAACTAGAAAAACTGGACAAAAGCTAAATACAGGTCTTTCTGTTGAAAGCCCAGACAGGAAAGCCCTACATCTGGTACATTTTCTTCTCAAGACATTTACCTCTTCTGCTGCAGAGGCCCAGAAGCTCAGCAAGGCTATTGGTGTCCATTAACTTGGGAAAAATTGTCATTCAGAGTTTTCCAGGGAGGAGAGGCTTGCCAGACAACACGGCTCTCAGCTGGATCTCTGAAAGATTACACCCTAAAAGAAAAAGCAAACGGAAGGCAGACCAGCTCTCACAAGGACCAAAACCAGCTTTAAATCAGCACAGTTTCTTTTTTTTTTTTTTTAATAAAATGGTTTGTCCCTTACTAACTGCCTGCTGGAAGCAAAAGTAAATTTCTCTGTACAACGAGTCCAAAGGCTCAAATTATCTCCACAATTTTTAAACTATAGAGTTTGGTACCCAAACAAAGATAGGTAGGCATACAAAAAGACAAGAACTGATCACATTTAAGGGTAAAAAATCTGAAAACAGACCCACAGAAGGCTCATCTATGGGATTATAGACATGGACATTAAAATAATGATGTTTTGTATTTCATATCTTCAATACATTCAATGAGAAAATGCAGAATTTTTTTCAGAGAACTGGAAACTATTGAAAACAATCAAATGGAAATTTTAGAATCGAAAACCATATTCACTGAAATTAAGAACTCAATGAATAACTCTTACTTTTGTCCATGAAGGATTACATGCTATAGGAATTGCCCTCAGGCCCTAAATATATAGAAAACTGGACAAGATATCTGGAACAATAGTTTCAGGCATTGTGCAGGTAGCACAGGACTGAGAAGCTGAAAGGAAAGTGAGCCCTACAATTGCTCTGCCTGGAGCTGAGTTCTGAGGAGTTCTGCAGGACAAGACAGAGAAACCCTACGGGACAAGGAAGTCTTCCTGACTTGAAGAGACAGACACTGCATTCTGGAATGTCAAGAAGATTGGAAATTGCAAGACAAAATATGGAAGAAGGTGATGTTGTAGTGAGCTTTCTGGAAATCTGCAGAAGGATCCCATTGAATCTTTGTCAGAGTACTTGTGCCTATTTGGCGGGAAACTCTAAAAGACCAAGGAACAAAATCCCAGAAATGAGTGGACAGAGCAATTCCTGGATTTGGCTAAGGCTGGTGATAACTTTGTATTCCCACAGGTCTCATAATGCCTGGGGCATTGCATTGCATGTTTGCAAGGGCCACACCAGATAGTGGAGCTAAATTATCCCCAAAATAAGATCTGTTTTGAAAACCCTATAATTAATCTTAAAATCAAACCTCAAAAGTATCAAATTGATCTGTAAGTAACTACAGCCAGAACAAAGTATAACACTCTTTAAATAGTATAACAGTATTCAGCACTCTACAACACTGTAAAACAATATTCAGCATTCGATCACAAACTACCAGGCATGTAGAGTAGCAAAAAATATGACCCATGACCAGGAGAGAAATCAGTCAAGAGACAGGCTGAGAGATGGCAGTGATAATGGAGTTAATAGACAAAGATATTAAAACAACTATAAAAAACCTTGTAACTCTGCTCAAGTCTATAAAGGAAAATGTAACCACGATAAGGAAAGAAATGGAAGATATAAAAAAGAAAGAGGCGACCTTGCCTCAGACCACCTGGAACCAGTGGCACTCCTTGCACCAGCATCCAGTGGGATGGCCACCCACAGCTGGAGCTGATGTGGGCAGAGCAATGATAGCCAGTCTCGGACTGGGGCTGTTGCTTCTGGCACTGCTTCTACCCATGCAGATTTATGCAAATTAAATAACTGCTGCAACCCCTCCCACAATACTTCAACTACCCCAAGTCTAGCCAATTCCACCACCAAGGCAAGTGGTGGTTCTCTGCAGTCAACAGCCAGTCTTTTTGTGATCTTGTTCTTCCTTCTACATCTCTATTAAGAGACCCTGGCCAAGAAAAATCTATTCTTTTCCATCTTCTAAACTCAGTCCAAATGGCATCTAGATATTCAATGTGACAAAGGAAAAATAGGTCTTTATTGAATCTGCTAATTCCACACCTAATTTTATTGACACAGAAAAGGTTGAGGATCCCATATTTGATTGATTTGAAGAGCATATGCAGAGTTTGGCTAGATGGTGAATGCCAATATTCAATCTGCTGGAGTTTCATGTACAAGATGAAGAAAGACATGCCCACAGTTACTTCAGAGATGGTTTCCTTAAATATGGCTTAAGATGTACGGACATATAAAACTCTACCTTGAAAATGAATCGATTTTATTTTATCTAGATTTGAGGGATGGGATTTGGAACAGAGTCCATTTTCTTGTGATTTATTAAAGCTATCAGGCCATCAAACTGGTCATGCAAAAAGCTTTCGTGGTTCTAGTTATATGTACATTAGAAGTAACTTCTAGGTCTTCCTGTAAATCTTCAACGTATTGATTCAAAGTACTGATTTAATGCCATTGTAACTCTAGATTAAGTTTTACATTGTCAAGCAATTACTGTTCTCTTGGGAACTAAACTCTTTTCTGTGAGTCCTTGGATTTGACATTGAATTTTACTATTTGTGTAGCAATGATGGATTGGAATCTACCCCAAATCCAGGCATAATAAATAAATTTTATATATCTGTTTATTGTCTATTTCTTTTTAACAAGAACACCAGATTCATTTAGCAAAACTAATTCCAAAAAGTAGAAAAACACTGACCTCAACTAATTTCAAAATGTTTTTTTTATTTCTGCATATATGGAACACTTTTTACAATTTTTAAAAATGATGTGTTTTGAAGGTAAAATGAACAAATCTTAAAATTGAAAAGGCAAATATGGCTTCCGCCAAGATGGCAGCGTAGGTGGACGCACTGCACCGCCGCTCACAACCAGAGAGTTTAAACAACGAACTCAAGAGCGAAAAATAAACAACCAGAACGGACAGAATCGAACTGAAGGGAAGTCCGACACCCAGGAAGTTGGGGAGGACGTACATCCAGGCCGGTAAGCGGGGCAGAACCAAGCGGAGGAGCAGAGTGAGAGGCAGTTTTGCCCGGAGGAACTCACCGGGGGAGCGCCTAAACAAAACACTACCCCAAGCAACGGGTGAACCTCGCAGGCCGGCGGCGTAACTGGAGAGGCCAGTGAGAACCAGCAGGGCCGAGACTGGTGGAAAAGGCAGTGGGGAACTGGGGAGCAGAGGGTGATAGGGAGTGGCGGTGAACGGCAGACACCATTGCTCCCTCCCAGGCCCCACCCCCAGAGGAAACGTCACAAAAAAGCGACCCAGGTTGCCAGGCACCAACAAACACCTAAGACTTCGACAGGTGTGCCGAGATAAAAAAGAATGAAAATGGCCAAAATGAAAGATCAGAACAAATTACAACTAACGGATGAAGAGATAGCCAAATTCACAGATGCCCAGTTTAAAACACTGGAAATCAGGATGCTCACAAAACTGGAAGAAATAGTTGAACAAATGAACAAAAAGATAAAGACAACAGAGGAAGATTTACAGGGAACCAATAGGGAAAAAGAGGAAGCTGGGACTCAAACCAATGGGGTGGACCAGAAGGAAGAAACAAGAATTCAAAAACATGAGGAGGGTCTCAGGAACCTCAGAGACATTTGTAAACGACCCAACATCCGGATCATAGGGCTGCCAGAAGGACAAGAGGAACACCAAGAAATTGAACGTATTTTTGAACAGATAATGAACGAGAAGTTCCCAAATCTGGCAAAGGAAATAGGTTTCCTGGAAATCCAAGAAGCTCTGAGAACCCCAAAGAAGCAGGACCCAAAGAGGAACACACCAAGGCACATCATAATAACATTACCCAAGGTCAAGAATAAGGAAAGAATCTTACAAGCAGCAAGAGAAAAGGAGACAGTTACCTACAAAGGAATTCCCATAAAACTGTCAGCGGATTTCTCTAAGGAGACCTTCCAAGCAAGAAGGGGCTGGAGAGAAATATCTCAAATCATGAAAAGCAAGGACCTACAACCAAGAATAATCTATCCAGCAAAACTGTCATTTAGAATGGAAGGCCAGATAAAGTGCTTCTCAGATAAGGTCAAGTTCAAGGAGTACATCATCATGCAGCCTCTACTATATGAAATGTTGAAAAGTTTTGTATGAGGACTCATGAGAGAAGGTACCAAGGCCAGATCAGCTACCGGGGAACTCAGATCAGCCACAGCCAAGACGCTTGTGAGGTAAGCAAACAAAATACAACCAGAGAAACAAATTATAACTGGAGGCATTGAAATTTAGAACAATCTGGCAGTAACCAGAGGGGAGGGGGAAGGGGATAATGGGGACAAGGGTATTCAGGAACTTCTACAAAGGACACATGGACAAAACCAAGGGGAGGGTGGAAGCAAGGGAGGGAGGTGGGTTTGCCTGGGGTTGGGGGTGGGGGTAAATGCAGACAACTGTAAGTGAACAACAATAAAATAATTTAAAAAAAAGAAAAGAAAAGGCAAATATATGAAAGAACCAAAACTGTAAATCAGGTTTTTGGGAAGTGAAGACTAGAAGCTTACTTACATTTAATTCAAAAAACTTTTAGAATCTTTCCATACATACTTAAAAAAACCTATGGATCAGAATAGCCACATTTGGAACACATGCTATTATTGGTCAGTATTTTTAGATAGAACCTGATCCTAAGCCTAATGTGAGCTTGATTCTGGAAAGTAAATTATTTCACAACTGCCTAGATGCACAGAAAACTTTTCGAAAATAGACACTTCCTAAATTATTTTGTTTGCATAGTCACACACTGATGCTTAGATGATCCAGCATCTGATATGGTCACTCTAGACTTGATAACCGAAGTCATTTTTCTCCACCTTTAGAAATCTACCCACAAATACCACGTCCAACAGATCTCAAGACACTGTGTATGAATGAAGATTCCCTTTTGTTTCATATCTAAATATTGTGCATCTGTTTTTGATTATATGTCATGTTTGTATATTTATACTTTGGTTCATAATAATTTCTCTTGTTATGGAATTGATTTGCACTGAGCACAAACTGTAAATAAAAAGAAATGGCTGAAAGAGAAATAAAGATCCAAGTGAAAGTGTAGAGTTGAAAAATATGATACCAAAATGAAAAATACACTGGGTGGTATTAAAAGCAGATCAGATTCTGCAGAGGAAAAGTTCAGTGAACTTGTAGCTGTAGCAACAGAAACTATCCAAAATAGAACGCAAAGAAAAAAGAAAGACCAGAATTTTAGTGAGTTGTGGGACAAGATCAAGTGGCCTAACAGACTTGTAATTGGAATCCCAGAAAGAAAAGAAGGGAGAAAAAATACTGAAGAAGTAACAGTTTAAAATTTTTTAATTTGAGAAAAATTGCAAACGCAGATATCCATGAAGCTCTACCAACCCCAAATAAAAGAAAACCATACCAAATTACAACATAATTAAATTTCTGGAAGCCAAAGATAAAGAGAAAATCTTATAAAGTGGCTAGAGAGGAAAAGGTAGAATACAAGAACAAAGGTAAGGATGACAATAGACCATGCAGGCCAGAAAACAATAAAACAGTATTTTTAAGTGCTGCAAGAAAAAAATGTCAGCCCAGAATTTTATACTCAGTGAGAATACACCTGGGAAATACCAGGCATTCTGACAGTCTGGGAAGTCCCCAGCAGAGGGTCCCTTGGCTCCTTTTCTTTCCCCCCTTGGCTCCTTTTTACTGGAGTATCTCATTATTCTGGAACTAAGATCCTCACCAAAAGATCTTACCTTGGGTCCATCTCCACCTTCCTTTCTTCAGTCCCTTCCTGTGTTTCCTAGCCAGTGTCTTTCCCCTCCTGTGTCTTATCCTACAACTCATGTTTTAGCAGTATTTTTGAAGGCTTGACCTATTTCTAACAGTTACAGTATCAATACTTGCTTTAACAAATAAACCTCAAGATGTCTGTGGCTTAACACACCAGCAGTTTCTGTTTCACTCTGTTGGACATGTTTGTCCAATATGGATGTTCCTGGTCTGTGGATGGTGTTTCTCCCAGCAGTAACTCAGGGATCCAGGCTTCTTCCATCTCACAGCTTCTCCAACCTCTGGAGCCTTAGGATCCCCTGTGTCTAGGTGGTGGGAGGATGTTAAGAGGTGAATTGTGTCCCTTGTGACGCTTGATGTTTCTGCCCAGCCTGTAGTCTATCCTAACGAGTGTTCCATGTTGTGATGAACACAGTATGTGTAATGTCGCTATGCGGCAATATCAATGTTAATTTAGTCACGTTGGTCAACAGTGTTGTTCACTTGTTCAATACCTTTACTAATTTTTTTGGCCAATTTGTACTGTCATTCACTCTCAGAGATTAAATATTTTTGAAGTGTTAACCTCCTTTTAATTATAAATTGTCCTTCATTATCTCTGTTAATATTGCCTGTGATGAAATCTACTTTGATATCATTATAGCCACTCTAGGTTTTGTTTGACTAGAGTTTGCACTGTGTATCTTTTTCCATTTAAAAATTTTTAGCTTATCTTTGTTTTTTTTCACATTTTTTGTTGTTGTTCAAGTACAGTTGTCTCCATTTTCTCTCCCCCCTCCCCCCCACCCCAGCCATCCCCACCTCCCACCCTTGATCCTACCCCCCTTTGGTTTGGTCCAAGTGTCCTGTATACATGTTCCTGAAAACACTTCCCCCTTTACACCTCCATTTTCCCTTCCTCCTTCCCCTCTCGTTACTGTCAGTTTGTTCTTAATTTCACTGTCTCTGGTTATATTTTGCTTGCTTGTTTTGTTAATTAGGTTTTTTAATTGAACTGTTATTGACATATAACATTATATTAGTTTCAGGAGTATGACATAATTCGATATATGTATATATTGCAAAATGATCACCACAATTAGTCTAGTTAATATCCATCCCCACATATAGTTACAAATTTTTTTCTTGTGATTGAAATTTTGAAGATCTATTCCTTTAGCAACTTTAAGATATAAAACACAGGACCTGGCTGGTGTGGCTCAGTGGATTTGTCACCAGCCTGCGAACCAAAGGGTTGCTGGTTCAATTCCCAGTCAGGGCACAAGCCTGGGTTGTCGGCCGGGTCCCCAGTAGGTGGTGTGCGAAAGGCAACTACACATTGATGTTTCCCCCTCTCTTTCTCTCTCCCTTCCCCTCAGTCTAAAAATAAATAAAATCTTAAAAAAAAAAACCCAAACATATAAAACACAGTATTATCAACTAGTCACCATGCTGTACATTACATCCCCAGGACTTACTTATTTCATAACTGGAAGTTGGTACCTTTTGACCCCCTTTACCTATTTCACCCACCAATTCCCACCCACTATCTCTGTCAACACTGATCTGTTCTCTGTATGTGAACTAGGAGTTTTTGTTTGTTTTGCTTTTATACATTCCACATATAAATGAGATCATGCTGTTTTTGTCTTTCTCTGCCTCACTTCTTTCACTTAGCTTAATGCCCACAAGCTGAAGAGTGCTGGATCCAGCATAAGCTGGAAGAAAAGGGAAAGGATTCTCCTTGGGCCTTCAGAGGGAGCGTGCCCTTACCCACACCTTGATCTTGGACTTTCAGCCTCCTGAACTGAGAGACTATATCTCTGTTGTTCTAAGCCACCTCATCTGCAGTGCTTTGTTATGGCAGCCCTAGGAAATTCACAGGGGCAGAGATGGCCCTGTTCTAGAATCCTTCTTTTCAGTGCTGTTAAATATCAGAAATGGCCCCCATCTCCCTAGAAAATATAAAGTTCTCAGTAGTGATGGAAGTACAGATTGTGAGTCTTGCTCTCAAAGTTCTTAAAGACCTGGTGGCAGAGATTAAACAATAAATAAACACATAATACATAAATAAATATTTCCTTCCCTGGAAGTTCTGCCCAGTAGAGTGGCTTGCTAGAAAAACAGACATGCTGGAGCTCAGTTGTTGCTCTAAGAGAGACCAGCAGAGGGCAGGCGGCCCATGTGGTTATCACACACACACCCTGTGCTCAGTTGTAGGCCTGGTGACTGATAGGCCTTCCATGAGTTTCTGTTGAGTCGGCGAGAGTCTGAGCTCAGCCAGGGATGTGGGCCACTTCCATAGCCCCTTCTTCCTCTCCTCAGAAGATTTCACTCACCAACTTGGTGGTCCCAGGGCCACTGCAGGTCAATCACTCCCTCTAGGAAGGTGCTTACACCCAAGGGCTCCCTCCCAAAATCCACCACTCATTCATTCCCCAGGGGAGAAGCTGAGGTTCAAGGCAGAGAAGGAAAGAGGGAAGGAGGGATTCATCCTGAGTCATCTCTCCAGTCCAGGCATTTCCTCTTTCCAGCCCATCCTGGGAAGATTCCTGGCAACACTCAAATATGTCAAACCCAAGGCTGAGCCTGTACAAGACAGAGCTGGGGGCTGTGAGCATGTGACAGGAGGCAGCCAGGGACTCCAGGCAGTAAGGGAGGGATTCCACATACGGGCTCCAGTGGCTAATCTTTCCCTGGTCTGCTGCATGACTCTGGGCCTGGAAGCCCCTTATGCAAGAAAAATGCCTGCTGAAAGGGGGCTGTGAGGTGGAAGGAGGCCATGTCAACATTTACCTAGAGTCACCGGCAGCGTCTCTGCATCCAAGGTTCCAAGGCTGCTCTGAAACAGACATGTGAGCACCAGCATCTGTTTCCGAACCTCTCAGGCCTCTCTTTCTGAGTATTAGG
Source organism: Micronycteris hirsuta (assembly GCA_004026765.1). Classification (NCBI taxonomy): domain Eukaryota; kingdom Metazoa; phylum Chordata; class Mammalia; order Chiroptera; family Phyllostomidae; genus Micronycteris; species Micronycteris hirsuta. The sequence continues at coordinate 8,882 of PVJI01016000.1, forward strand.
GTAAATGGGTTTCATCCATGCCACTCCCACCAGAGCTGGGTCCCCACAGGTCTTCTACCACAGGATTTGAATCTTTTAAATAATTTATGTATTTATTTATTTTGGAGAAGGGGGAAGGGAGGGAGAGAAACATCAATTGGTTGCCTCTCATATGTGCCCTGACTTGGGACTGAACCCACAACCTAGGCATGTATCCTGATCGGGAATCAAACCAGAGACCTTTAGCTTTGGGAGATGATGCCCAACCAACTGAGTCACACTGGTCAGGGATAAATTTTGAGTCTGGACTGTGCTCTTACTAACTGCCCCCGGGAAATTTCTTTAATGCTTCCAAGCTTCAGTTTCCTCATCAGAATGATGGTGCAGTACTACCTAATGCCACAGGGCTTCTGCGTGTACCACCAGATACTCATTCAAACAGTAGCAAGAATTTTCTGTGCATCTAGAAGAATCTGGGTAGAGTAGCATTGGTTGTAGGTCCCTGCTTTTCATTACTGTTTATATTTTGTGCCAATATCCCTTCTGGTCTGAAATGTTTCTGTTGAGAAATCAGCTAAAAGTCTTATAGGAGTTCCCTTGTCGCTAACTAACTGTCTCCCTCTTGCTACTTTTAATATTCTCTCTGTCTTTCACCTTTTCCATCTCAATTATGATGTGTCTTGGCACTGGCTCCTTTGTGTCCATCTTGTTTGGGACTCTCTATACTTCCTAGACTTGTGTTTTCTTTTCCTTTACCAGGTTAGTGAAGTTTTCAGTCATTATTTCTTCAAACAAGTTTTTAATCCTTTGCTCTCTCTCTTTTTCTTCTGGTACCCCTATCATGTCAATGTTTTTTATGTTTGTTCTCCCAAAGGTCCCTTAAACTACTCTCATTTTTTAAAATATTTTTTCTTTTCGTTGTTCTGATTGCGTGTTTTCTGCTACCTTCTCTTTCAAATTTCTGATTTTATGCTCTGCTTCATCTAGCCTGTTATTGATTCCTTCTAGCACATTCTTCATTTTAGATATTGTATTTTTCATTTCTGACTGGTTCATTTTTTTGTGGTTTCTTTTTTTTTTTATGTTTAGTGTCTCTTTGTTTAAGTTCTCACTGATTTTATCCATTTTTTCCCTAAGTTCCTGGAGCATCCTTATAACCATTATTTTGAGCTCTGTATCTGGTAGCTTGCTTGACTCCATTTCATTTAGTTCTTTTTCTGGGGATTTATCCTGTTCTTTCATTTGGAGCATCTTTCATTGTCTTCCTATTTTGGCTGTCTCTCCGTATTTGTGTATATGTGTTAGGTAGACCTGCTATGCCTCCAAGTCTTGGTATGGTGACCTTATGTAGTAGGTATCTTGTGGGGTTCAGTGGTGCAGTCTCCCTGATCACCTGAGCTAGGTGCTCCAGCAATGTCCTTTGTGTGGGTTTTGTGAACTCTCCTGTTGTAGTTGAATCTTGATTGCTGTTGGCACATTTGTAGGTGTGGTTGACCTTTGGGCTAGCTGACTATGAGGATCAACTTCAATCACAGTGTACAAGCTGCTGAGTAGGGGCTGACCCAAGAAGCAGAATTTTCCCCAGCAGGGTCTTATGGCTCCCAAGATCTCACTTTGGGTGTGCCACTTGGGGAGCTAATTGTGCAGTGCTCTGATGTGGTCTGAATCCTGCCATTGGGTGCTGATTAATGTCAGGTTCTACCTGTAACTGGCCCTGTGCTGCCTGTTTGAAGCTATGAAACTATCTAAAGTTTGTGTCTGCCTCTGTTGGTCTTGGGTGTACATGGGAGGAGCCAGAGAGGACAAGCAGTACACCAAGGCTGGCTGGCTTCCACCAGCACTGCAGGGTGGGGGTATAAGTAAAAGGCTGAAGACACCCTGCAATCCTCCTCTGCTTGCTGCCTGTTAGATTCAGTTACTGAAAGAGCCTCTGGTGGAAAACAAATTGCATGAGGTAGGTTGTCAATGAGTCACCATGTATTCAGGGTAGTCACCAGGGCAAGTGGTAGTATAGTGCCTATTGATATAAAATCAAACTCAGTGCCTGTACTGGAATGAGGTCACTCAGCAAAAGTCTTAGGGCACACCAAGATCAGCCACCACCATGGACTTTTGTGGTGGGACAGGCTCTCAGGGAGTTGTTAGCCTGAAGTCATCAGTTTATCAGGCCTAAATAGACCAAGAGTTAGCCATGGGAAGGGAGGGCTTTCCACAGGAATGGTAGTGCTGGTCAGGCCTGTGAGGGAAAAATGGACTTTGCACTATCTCCACAAACTCAGTCTCTCCCAATTACAACTGATACCACAGAAATACAAAGGATTGTAAGAAATTACCACAAAGAACTGTATGCCAAGAAATTTGAAAACCTAGGTGAAATGGACAAATTTCAAGAACAATATAATCTTCCAAAACTCAATGAAGAAGAAACAGAAAGCCTGAACCGACAAATAACAGCAGACGAAATTGAAGCAGTAATTAAAAAACTCCCAACACACAAAAGCCCTGGAATGGATGGTTTCACAGGAGAATTCTGCAAAGCATTTAAGGAAGAGCTAACCTCTATCCTTCACAGACTATTCCAAAAAAATCCAAAATGATGGAAGACTCCCAAACTCTTTTTATGAAGCCAGCATCATCCTAATCCCAAAACCAGACAAAGACACAGCAAAGAAAGAAAACTTCAGGCCAATATCACTGATGAACACAGACGCTAAAATCCTCAACAAAATATTGGCAAACCACATCCAGCAATATGTTAAAAAGGTCATACACCATGACCAAGTGGGATTCATCCCAGGGATGCAAGGATGTTACAATATTTGCAAATCAATAAACATAATACATCACATAAACAAAAGCAAAGACAAAAATCACATGATCATATCAATAGATGCCGAAAAGCATTCTATCAGGGACAGCACCCATTTATGATAAAAACACTCAGCAAAGTGGGAATAGAGGGAGCATTCCTCAACATAACAAAGGCCATCTATGAGAGACCTACAGCCAACATCATACTCAATGGGCAAAAGCTAAAATCTTTCCCACTAAGATCAGGAACAAGACAAGGTTGTCCACTATCACCACTTCTATTCAACATAGTATTATAAGTTTTACCTACAGCAATCAGACAGGAAGAGGACATAAAAGGCATCCAAATTGGAAAGGAGAAAACAAAACTGTCATTGTTTGCAGATGACATGATAATGTACATAGAAAATCCTATAGACTCCGCCAAAAAGCTACTTGACCTAATAAATGAATCTGGCAAAACAGTGGGATACAAAGTCAATATTCAGAAATCAAAGGCATTTTTGTATACCAACAATGAAACATCAGAAGCCGAAATCAGGGAAAAAATCCCATTTGATATAGCAACAAGAAAAATAAAATACCTAGGAATAAACCTCACCAAGGAGGCAAAAGGCCTGTACTCAAAAAACTATACAACACTGAAGAAAGAAATCATGGAAGACACAAACAAATGGAAACATATACCATGCTCATGGATTGGAAGAATCAACATCATCAAAATGTCCACAATTTGTAGATTCAATACAATGCCTATCAAAGTACCAATGACATACTTCACAGATATAGAACAAACACTTCAAACATTTATATGAACCATAAACGACCCCGAATAGCTGCTGCAATTTTGAGAAAGAAGAGCAAAGTAGGAGGGATCACAATACCTAATACCAAACTGTATTACGAGGCCACTGTAATCAAAACAGCTTGGTAATGGCATAAAAACAGACAGATAGACCAATGGAACAGAATAGAGAGCCCAGAAATAAGCCCAAGTCTCTATGGTCAATCAATTTTCAACAAAGGGGGCAGCAGCATAAAATGGAATAAAAATACCCTCTTCAATCAATGGTGTTGGAAGATCTGGATGGCCACATGCAAAAAAAATGAAACTTGAGCACCAACTTACACCATACACAAAAATAAATTCAAGGTGGATAAAAGACTTAAATATAAGTCGAGACACCATAAAAGTCCCAGAGGAAAACATCAGTAGGAAAATCTCAGACATTCCATGCAGCAACATCTTCACTGATATGACCCCTAGAGCAAGGGACATAAAGAAAAGAATAAAGAAATGGGATCTCATCAAAATAAAAAGTTTCTGCATGGCTAAAGAAAACAGTATTAAAATAAAAAAAGAACCAACTGTATGGGAAAACATATTTGTCAATGATACCTCAGACAAGGGTTTAATCTCTAAAATATATAAAGAACTCATACGACTCCACTCCAGGAAGATGAAATACCCAATCAAAAAATGGGCAAAAGACTTGAATAGACAGACAGTTCTCTAAGGAGGACATACAGAGGGTCCAGAGACACATGAAAAGATGCTCAGTATCACTAGCCATCAGAGAGATGCAAATTAAAACCACAATGAGATACCACATCACAGCATTGAGAATGGCCATCATAAACAGAGCAACAAATAACAAGTTGGAGAGGATGAGGAGAAAAGGGAACCCTAGTGCACTGTTGGTGGGATTGCAGACTGGTGAAACCACTTTGGAAAACAGTATGAAATTTCCTCAGAAAACTAAAAATGGAACTGCCTTTTGACCCAGCAATTCCACTGCTAGGATTATACCCTAAAAACCCTGAAATGCCAATCCAAAAGAACCTATGTGCTCCAATGTTCATAGGAGCACAATTTATAATAGCCAAGTGCTGAAAGCAACCTAAGTGCCCATCAGTAAATGAATGGATCAGAAAACTATGGTACATTTACACAATGGAATTCTATGCAGCAGAAAGAAAGAAGGAGCTCCTACACTTTGCAACAGCGTGGATGGAACTGGAAAGCATTATGCTAAGCAAAATAAGCCAGGCAGTGAAAGACAAATACCATATGACCTCACTTTCAATAGGAACCTAATCAACAAAGCAAAGAAACAAGCAAAATATAACCAAAGACACTGAAATTGAGAGCAGGCTGAGGGTGACCAGAGGAGGGAGAGGAGGGAATTTTAAGGGAAAAGGGTGAAGGGTTTGCAGGAGCAATTATAGAGGACACATGGACAATGATGGGGGGTGTGGAGGTGGGAGGGAGGTAGGGAGGGCTGGGGGGTTGGACTAGTGGGGGAAAGGGAGAAAACTGTACTTGAACAATTAAAAATAAATTAATTAATTTTAAAAAAATTATACAGGCCTGGCTGGTGTGGCTCAGTGGATTGAGTGCCAGCCTGCGAACCAAAGAGTCACTGGTTCGATTCCCAGTCAGGGCACTTGCCTGGGTTTCAGGCCAGGTCCCCAGTAGGGGGTGTGTGAGAGGCAACCACACATTGATGTTTCTCTACCTCTCTTTCTCCTTCCCTTCCCCTCTCTAAAAATAAATACATAAGATCTTTAAAAAAAAAATTATACAGACTTAGGTAAAAAACCAAAACTCAGTCCCTCCCAAGCCTGCCCAGACCTCCTTGAGAGCCTTACAAGAGAGATTGCCCAAGGGCCCAAGCTGGCCATAGCCAGCTAACTCCTATGCATGTCAAAAGTCTGACAGGGCAGGGCCACTGGGAGTCAGGAGGGTGGGACTAATGCTTTCCCCCAGGCTAATGCAGTACAGAGTGGAGTGCTTGACCCAGGAAAGATGGTGTCTATGGGTGGTGTGGGAGAGGGACTCAGCACAGGGCCCCTGGCAGCTGTCCCTTCAGCTCTCTCCTCAGAGCCACACAACCCAGTCTGTCCGCACGCAACTGCAGGCTGCTTCCACCCTCCCTCTGTCAGAGCCCAGGGTGAGTGGCTGTGAATGAGATTTTTTTCTGCTGGCCTTTTAAGACAGCACCTGGGTTTCTAGCAAACTTCTGTCTCTGTGGTGACAGAATACTGCTGATTTTCACTGCCAGATGTTATGTGGGGCTGTGGTCCTTGAGCCTCCATGATATCTTGCCTCGCTCCCAGAACTGTAAATTTTCAAGAACAACATGGCCTCCTTCCTGCAGTCTCCCTCAGGTCCTTCCCTCGCCCACCCAGCACACCTCACATCTCACATTGCCCAGGTCAGCTCCCAGGAGCCCCCAGCCTTGTGCACCCATCACAGTGCTCCAAGCTGGCCAATAGCCAGCTGGCTAGCACCTGGCAGGCAGGTTCACTTCGCTGCCTATCAGGAAGCATGTGGACATTGAATTGGGCCCTTATGTTGGACAGTCTCTTGGGCACAGGCTTGGGACTCTGCTGTCCCACTCTGTTGCAGGGCTCCTCTCAAGGGGACATGTTCAGCTAGATTTGGGTGACACCCTGCCATAGGCTGGCCCATAACTCCCACCCCTAAGAGCTCAGGGCTCTTTCCACAGCAAGCATATCAAGATAGCTACATGGCCAGGGCATGGTTTGGAGCCTTCCTGGTGCTTCATTTGTTCACTTCATTTGTTCACATTCACTGACTGGGTGAAGCCCCCAGTCAGACTCTGCTGTGCCAGTCACTTCCTCCAACCATGAGGTCCTGTCGAGGAACAAGAAAAGCAAGTGGCAGAAGAAAATCAGGTGGTGGATCACAGTGCTGGGGCAGCCCCCCTCACACAGGTCCACCAGCAGCATCTGGAAGGGTGAGGTGATCTCTGCTAGGAGGCATCTGCCACCCTGTGGCTCAGAGGGTGCCTTGTGCAGGTTTCCAAACTCCAGGGGTCAATTCTACTTAAGAAACACAATTCTGTTTAAAGCACTGGCTGAGGGCTTTGTGAATATCCTCCCAATATTTATCCTCCTTTCTGAGTTGAAGAAACTGAGGCACAGAGAAGGCTGGTGCCCCAACCACAGGCACAAGCCCGTCTGAGCTGCTCCACTCACTCCACCTCTATGATCGTGGTGTTTCCTTGCAAACCACCTGGGCTACTATTGATCTGAGGGGTTTTTTTTTTAATGAAAATGTTTTTCTTAATAAACAAATACATTTAAAATGTACCCACATTTTAAGTAATAAAAACCCCTAGCATCACTTACCAAAGGTGGGAAGCATTTAACTATTAAGATGAATCTAGTTACAACACTGTCTGCATCCGTGGGCACTGCTGCCTGCCGGGTCCTGGGGCTGAGGCAGGGCTTGTCCCCTGAGAGGAGAGTGGCCAGCCTGCGAGCACAGTGAAGCCACCCCAGTGGCAAGTGGAGACAGGACTTAAACAGAAAGATAAAAAAAAAAAATCCACACTATGATGCGATGTCATTAGTGCTATGTCACTCTGGCTGTTCACCACCTGCAATTCGCTCTGATAGTGATTAGCCAAGGTCTGCCACTTATCCACAGGCCACCCTGCTTTTCCCCAAATGTTGGGGGTGAGAGAGGTCAGTGAAGGCTACAGCAGGGTCAGCTGGGTATCAAAGCCACACTGACCAGAGCCCAGTCCCAGCCAGCAGGAAGGTCCCATCACATAAGCCACATTGGGCACGTGGTAGGAGTCTAGATCCAGATGTAGCAGGCAGGGGATGGGACCCACAACTTAAGTGTGTCATTGGGAGGGAGTGGAGGAGAGGCCTCCTGTAGGCAGTGCATCTGCTAGGAGAATAGGGCTGGGGTGGGAGGCTAAAACCTGGCTGCAGAGCAAACTCCCGATGTGGTAGCAGAGCAGGGCCCCAGTGCACCAGACCTAGAGTCTGACAGTGAGGTTAACTTCCATTTGTTATTTTTTTCTGTATCCCAGAGCCCAGGAGAGTTAACTGGGATGGGGAGGGGTGGGATAAAGAGGAGCTGGACACCATTCCTCCCACCATGTCTGTGCCCACCACAGGCCAGCTCTGCAGCCTCAGGAATGTTAGGGACAGCCACCCCTCTCTTGATGGGGGTTTCCTTGAATTCATTCTTACTCACAGCAAGATGGCAGTTGAAAGACATGAGGACACAGGACAATTAGGATTAACCCTCTTGTTCTCCACCACAGACAAGGAAGCACCACAGAGGTCCTGCCCACGCTGCAGCCAGCTTCCTGCCAAAGGGGCCTCCTCACAGGGCAGCAGGCACACACATTGGGGATAAAGGTGTGTCATAGTCCTTCAGCAGGGAGACTCCAGCTTTGCCCTGGGTCACCGCAGAGAGGAAGCATACCTAAAGTGGTGTCCTGTTCTCTTGTATTTTCTCTGAAGAGGCTGAAGTCAGGTTTTGCCCACACAGCCGTTACTGAATTAGTTTCTGTTGTGGCAAAACAAATCACCACAAGCGCAGCAGCTTAAAACAGCACACACTTGTTATCACAGGGTGTCTGTGGGTCAGAAGTCCAGGCAGGGCTTAGCTGGGTGCTCTGCTCTGGGTCTCAGAGTGGCCATCGGGGCACTGGCTGGGCTGTGGTCTTATCTGGAGGCCCAGTGGAGGATGGGCCCACTTGGAAGGTCACTCAGACTGTCAGTAGAATCTGTTTCCTTGTTCTCTGCTCCCGGAGGGTACCCTGGGGTCCTGGCCCTGTTGATCAACCCATTAGGGACCTTAATTACATTAGCTTTTTTTTCCTCTTAAGGTAACTGGATCAGGGCAGTGATAGCCTATCACAGGATAGGTCGGCCCACATTCTGGGGGAGGGGGGAGGGGCTAGGGTAACACAGGGCGTGTATATCAGGGGGCAGTCATAGCATTTAGCCTGCCACACTTCCCTCACTCAAAACTCCCAGAGAAAAATTTTGCTCTAATTTGTAAGAGACACATAAAACAGCAAGTCACTAGATTTCTAAATTAAGGTAGATTTTTAATACGAAGTGTGTACATAAGATATGTTGTTTCAATGTGTATCTTATCATCTGGGAAAGGGGCATACAGAATGTTCTAGAACTTAATGATAACAGTTTCTACAGCCCCATTTTGATCTATGAAAACAGAAGGAAGTAAATAATTGGCAGGACTGCTGTGGGTGGTACACTGCACAACCAGGAGTGCTGTGCACAGCACAGTTACTGACACCCCTGGGAGTTACTTGGTGACAACAGAGGTCTCCAGACCTTCCCCAGGGCCTCTGATAGCTGCCTCTAGGCACCAGGAAGGTCTGCAATTATACCTCTCTGGTTGAGAGCAGGCTGCTGTGGGCGCCAGAGTGCAAGACTGTTTGGGAACAACCTTGTTTCTGGGATAAGCCTTTCAGCCTCAAAGTGGTTGGTGCAGACTTCCCAGGTCTTTGACCCCCATTCTGAACTCAGTGTTCCAGAGTGCTTCCCAGCCCTGGCAAACGGTGCTCCTCGGTCTCCTTGTGTCGGTGCTCCTCGGTCTCCTTGTGTCGAGCTGCTACACCGGGACAGACACTTCCTCAGCCGCTTCCTCCCCTGCCTTCCCTGACACCTCTTCAGGTTCCCAGAGTAGCCTGTCTTTCCCAAAGTCACCACCTTATGTCACCCTCTATCCTTGGAAGCCATCTACTCTCCTAGACAGCTGAGATGGGCCTGGGTTGGGGCCAGCACGGGGGGCCTTCCTGTGGAGGGGGCTGTGTACCCTGGCTCCCCTGTCCTCCCGCTAGGGATGCCCTGCCTGCTGGTTGCTCTGGTAGGAGCAGTCCCTGCCTCCCACGGATCTCCCTGGTCAATGGTCAGTGAGGTGTGTCCACACCTATGGCTTCTTCAGCTGCTCTTCTGCACCCAGCCCAGGCCCTGGGAGCAGGAACAATAGCCTGGGAGAGGCAAATGATGAGGAGCCCATGTTTGGACACAGTAAGCTTGGTGGACCTGTGGACACTGGCAAGAACTAACCTTTGGCCACTAAAGCTACCAGTCTGAACCTCAGTAGCAATAAGGGCTGGAGAGAAAATGGGGGAGGATCTCCAAAAGCCACAGTGGTGCTATGGAGGGAGGACTGCCTCAAACCCTGGCTCTGCCACTTGGGCAAATTAGGTTGCCCCTCTTCCCTTGCTTGTAAATTAAGGGTCAAGTGTCCTCTTCCTAGACCTGAGATGAAATGAGGTACTTAAAAGGGGGGAGGCGCAACGCGTGCACAGGGTATGTGCTCCTCAGGCAGCTCCTGGGACTATTATAGGTTGAGTAGTACACGTGGAGCCAGTAACTGGACTGAGAGACTCCTCAGCAGCAGGAAACTTCCCCAGGGACCTTGGCCAGCACTAAAAATATCCAAACATTTAACAACAAACACACGCTGCCAGCTCACTATCAGAACGCCACCCTCCAGAAGCAGTGAGTGCCTATCTGTGCCTGCCACCCATCTACGCGCTCATCCTACAGCTTTCCTGTTATTTGTGAGCACATATCTCACTTCTTGAGGACAGATAAAATGCTTTTTCTCTGTATCCTCGCATCCTGCAGGTGTCTGGTATATAAAGGGGGAGAAAGTACTTGGGTGGGTTTTCCCTTCAAAGAGGAAAAGAGGGTCCTAGCGAGCCTGGTTAGGACTCAATTTGGCCAGCAGAGGGCGCAAGAGCCTTTGAGGCGGCAGAAGTGGGTGAGGTATCTAATGAGCAAGATTTCCTGAAAACACTTTTAGTAACGCATTTGTAATAGTTATTTTTCTGTCATATTCTTTCGCTTTGCTTATTCCTTGCAACGTTTATCCCTTGGCAGCTGCAAAGGTCTGCAGAGGCTCAGGGCTTGGGAAACTCCCAGAAAATCAAGGCTGTGGCCCTCTGGTCCAGCCACATTTCACCAGCTGGAGAGGATTTAGATGGAATTGAGAGGAAATGGGAAGGACTGGACCAGACCGAGTACACACATCCATGGTGGCCTGCACCCTCTGGGGACTGCTGGCCAGATGACTGGGCTATCAGCAGCCCTCAGAGTCTATTAGGGCTGCCATTTAAAGGAGTGAACACCCTGTCACTGGGCTATGCAAGGAGCTGGAAAGTGGGGTGAGTAATCTCTACTCCAAAGACTATTGTGGGATTAAATGAGATGACTGTAAAGCATCCAGCCCAGGGTGAAGGTATATTAGTATCAGGAAGATACTACATTGTTGAGAATTCAGACATGGGAGTAGGAAATGTACTGGATGATTTGTTTCTAAGGCCTCAATACTATGGAAAAAATTTTAATTCTAATATTTTTAGATAACACTTCTGATATTTAAGTGGATACATTTATACAATAAAAGAAAGTAAATCTAGATCAGGAATTGGCAAGCCATAGCCCACTGACTGTTTTGTATGGCTGTAAACTGAGAATGGTTTTTACATTTTTAAATGGCTGAAATAAATCAAAATAAGAACAATATTTCATGACGTGTGAAATTACATGAAATTCAAGTGGTGCTGTATGTAAATGAAGTTTGATAGGCACACAGGGACACTCATCATTCACTGACCGCCTAAGGCGGCTTTCACACCAGCAGCGGAGTGGCGTTGCTCAACAGGACTGCGTGGCTGGCAGGACCTAAGCTATTTAATTATCTGGCCCTCTACAGAAAAAGCTTTGTGACTCCTGACCTAGTCTGTTAAAATTGGTAAGGAGGATTCACCCAGTCCACCCCCTGTCATCTTTCCATAAGGGGAAACTGAGGCTTGGTCAGGGAAGGGGTTTGCTCAAGGCCTGCAGCAGGAAAGAACCTGAAGCCTGGGCTCGCTGTGGAGTCCCCTGTGTGCTCTGCTTGGCGTTTGGGCATTTGTGAGCAGGACCTCTGATCCCGTCTGGCACTCTGACACTGAGAAGCAAGTACAGGAGGGTGCAGAAAGCACAGGTGTGATGGGGTGGGAAGGAGGGCAGGAAAGCTCAGTAACTCTGGATGAGGCACCAGGCTCCTGGCTCATTCCTCTTGCTCAGACCAGCAGGAGGGAGGAGGGCTGGCCTGGAGCCCAGGAACCAGAGGTCAGTCCTGGCCTGGCTTCTGAGGGAATTGGGCAACTGTGACCTCTCTCCATTTCTCAGGTGGAGAAGGAACTCCTATGCCAGGTGGAGAGATACCAGTGTGAGTCCCTGCTGGAAGAGGCAATGTGATCTGGCCTCCCACCTGTTTCTGGAAGACATCCTAGAGGTGTAGTGGTCCCCTTCACCTGGCTGGGAGGCAGGGCTAGGATGCCATGCTTAACTGGGTCTTGGCCCCTGCCCGCGCCCCCAGGCTGCCCTGCTGGCTGGGAGGGATCCCTGGCCCAAGTAAACAGGTCATCGAACCCTTCAAGGGATCTGCATTTAACACCTGGGGGAGCGGAGTGACGGTAAGTTCCGGGCCTCCTCTTTATTATTAGGGGACAGACTGTGGCTTGGCCCTTTTTCTACAGAAGGAAACTGGGAAAGGGAGAGGGGACCAGTAGGGAAGGAGAGTGAGAGCAACATAACGTGATGCTGGTAGAGAAGGGTGAGTTAATAAAAGAAGAAAGGGACTAAATGGAGGCAGGGAAGAGAGAAGAGAGAGAGCCAAGAAGTAAGGAAGAGAAAAAAGAAGGAAAGGAAAATCTCTAGCCATTTTCACGCTTGTCTCGCCTTTGCGGTTGCAGAGACCCGGCCCTCCTCAGGGGGGCCTTCTGTTGGCGTCTGCAGGTTCGAAGAGCTCGGGGGAGACCTGGAGACCTGGCACCTGTCGGGATGGAGTCACCCGTGTGACAGTCTCTCCAGAACGCCGGGCCGCTCCGAGCCAGGGCAGGAGTCAGACCCGGCGGCCCGGCCTTGCCGCCCTCGTCTCGGACGCACGGCCCCCGCAGCTCCGGCAGGACAAGTCCGGCAGGGTCCGCGCGCGCTGCGTGGTGGAGCCCACACCGGGGAGCCGGCCGCCACGACTTCCTCGCCCCGGGTGTGGCCTCCAGGACTCGAATCCGATGTAGCACTGAGAGCCGCGGGGCCCGCGGAGGTGCGGGCGTGAAATGGAGCCGCGACCCTCCCAGGGAGGGGCCCTGGGCTGCGCTGTGTCCAACAGAAGCGCCCTGGGCCTCCAGGGGCACCAAGAACCGGTTTTTTATGGGTCGAAGCAGTTATTGCTTACCTATGGATATTTTAAAAAGCACACTTCTAAATAAAATAACATTTTAAAAAGTCAACAATTCCAAAGGGAAAAAGGTGTAAATTACTTGAAGAGGGAGAATTTGAACTGGTGAGCGAGGAATGTGTCTTAAGACGCTGTCCCCAAACGCGATTCGAGCCCCGAGTTCGCGGGGTCTGAAATGGTTCAGAACGAAAAGCCCGCGGTTGACTCGAAACTCGCGTGGGAGGGCGTCGCGGACGCCCGCTCTTCCGACGGGGAGGGCGCAGAGCGGCCCCGGGGGCTGGGCCTGCGAGTGTGAGGAGCGGGGGGTTTAGAACCCCGAGAATTCCTGTTTTGCAAGCAAGACAAGCGTCTCCGATCTGAGTTGCAGGCTCCCAAGCAAGAACGGGGCGCGGGCCGCGAGCCGGACGGGCGTCTCCGGCTCACCGAGACCGACCCGCGCGCCGGCCCTGGGGCTGCCGTCGCTGCCGCCGGCCTGCCTGGGCCCGAGGCGGTCAGAACCGAAGGCTGGCGGAAGGAGGGGAGAGGAGGACAAGCCTGATTCCCGACGCTGACGCCTCCGCGGGGCGCCGCGTGCAAGGGGGGCTGGGTTGGCAGGGCCCGTGGGCTCGGCTTCGTGGTCCGTCAACTGGCGGTGGTGGTGGGACCCCCGCGGGCAGCTGCGGGACGGCTGCAATCGGAGGTGAGCCCATTGGTCCAGAAGAAACCGTTCCCGCCCGACTGCGTTTGGCTGAGCAAAACACAAACCCGAGGCAACTAGGAGAGGAGACTGCAAACCGGGGAGGGTCGGCGCGGGGACTGGAAACGGCCAGGACCCTGCAGGCAACGCAGAAGCACCGGACCCAGGCCTCCACCTCGCCCCGCCCGCCTCCTTCCGGACTCGGATTCCATGTCCGCGCCGGGGCTCGCGCCCCCGGCCCGCCCCCGCCCCCACGAACTTCAGAGCCCGCTCCGAGGAGCCGGAGGAGGCGGCCGCCTGCGCTGGAAGAGGGGAGGGTCTGGCACCTGCGCCCGGGCGCGGAGAGGTCGGATTCGGGAGGGAGGGACCCCTCCGCGCCGTCACCTTCCCTTCGAGGCTCTGGCGAGAAGCTGAGAAGCGGTGGGGAGGGGCCCCACCCGGCGTCCGGGCGGCGCCGGGCCTCCTGCTGCCCGAAGCCCCCCGTGGCCGGCCGCGGGAAAGGGCGGTTGGCCTCGGGCGCTGAAGTCACCTTTTCCACTCCGCCCGCTGCGAGCGGACGGTTTCCGGGACTTCGGCAGCGGCGGCTGGAGGCCCGGAGGGTCGGAGGCGTCGGGCGGGTGGCTTCGCCTCTGGGATGAGTCTGCTGGGCGGGGGTCGCGTGGGGGTCCGGAGGCCGCCCTGACCAGGGGCTTCCCTTCTCTGGGCCTCTGTTCTCCGCGGAATAGACCCCACTCTGAGAACGCCCCGCGCCAGCGGCAACGCGGCAATTCCCGGAGAAAGGAGGCTGTTTGTGCGCACTTTTTCGCCTAAAAGGGGTTTGTTTCTCTGCGGGTGGGTCTGCTTTGGAATGGCGCTGCGGGGAGACCGCGTCCGGAGGAGGTGATCGGAGGCCTACCCGCCGAGGGGCGTGCCTGGGGGACTGACAAGGTGGAGGCCGGGCTCTCTCGGTCCTAGGGGCCTGCCAAGGCCTGCCGGGCATCCCCCCAAAGCACCCCGGGGCCTCATTCCCTGGGGCCGCCCCTGCGCTCAGGATCCTCCTGGCCACCGGGAAAAAGCCCTGGCCCCTGTTCCACGCGAGGGGGCGGGGCGGGGTCACTCGGAAAGCCCCTGCGCCTGCGGAATGGAGTGGGGGGGCTGGACTGCACTAGTCTTCGGGCTCTCCCAAATCTAGAGATGAGGCCTCGATTCTAAAAATGACCTCCTACCCCTCAATCTGAGTTGCCCCAGGGACAAAACAGGTTTGGTGAGGGCTGATCAGTGTGACCCCCATGCCTGGTCTGATCTGGGATCTCAGCTCTCTCTCTGCAGGATCTGAGCCCTGCGAGGGGGCAGAGAGGTTTCAGAGCTGGCAGCTTCAGGCAGGGGTCCAAATAAGAAGTGAAGGGATGGCGTGGAGGGTCCGGGCCTGACCCTCCAGTGAAGCTGCCACCCCAGGCTATTTCCTTGGGGAGATGTGGAAGCCAGAAGAGGAGACACTGGGCAGGCTCTCCTGGGTGCAGTGGGGATGGCGGGGGTGTGTGTGTGTGTGAAAAAGTGGGTCCCATTCTGTATTTACAGGAAGCAAGAGAAAGCCAGCCCTACCCACTGTGGTCCTTGGGCCACTGCCTTTCCTCTAGGGAGGGGTTCTCTGTGCCCACATGTGTGGAGGGGTCCCAGCTGGGCTACCAAGAGCTCCAAGAGACACTGGCTTTTCTGTTTGTCTGGCAGCTTCTGGACCAACCAAGGCTGGCTCTATCCACTGTTTCTCCACCTCTCACTGGGAGGGAGGCCGGCCTTGTGTGGGACACTATCGCTGTTAGTGGGGTCCCACACCGGCCCCTTCTGAAGAGCCCGATGACTCACAGGGCCACCCATGGGTGGAGCCCCTGGAGGCCACCTTTCTGTGCTGATGATTGACTGTGAGATTCAGGAAGGGGCAGCCCCAGCGGAAGCTCTTAACAACTGTGGGGAGAGGCAGGGTGGGCTTTAGGGTCCTAGTCTTGCCAGAGCCTCTGGTAAGACAGTCCCTTTGTCCCTATGGACAATGAATCTTAGTCATTTCCTAATAATCCACACAAAGTCTGGGGCAGGTGCTATGACCTGGGGCCAGACTGAGGATCTCTCTGCCAGCAGCAGGAGCTACAGAAACTGCATCACCTTGACGTGGGGCAGGCCTTGGATATGGCAGGCTCTATTTCCCCCGAAGTGACCACTGAAGCCCCAGGCCAAGCTCACAGAGGAAGGAGAAGTGACCCAGGACCCCAGGTGTGGAACTCCTCAGGGGTGGCAGACACACTCTCTTAGCCTCCAGGGGCCCCCATCCCCATCCCCATCCCCATCCACCTTCCTCTGACCCTCCTTGCCCTGATGGACTGAACTATGTATCTCTCTCCAACAGACCCTGTGGGGTCAGCACGTGCAGGGCCCCAACTCAGTCCTCAGGACCTGACTGAAGCCAAGTGTCAGCATCTCCTTCAGACAGGTCAGGACACTGAGGCCCAGAACAGGACAGTGGCCTGTCTTGAGTGGCAGGGGCAAAGAGAGAAGCTTAGAAGGGAGGTGAGGTTTGGGGTTCTCCCCATGGCTAGAGCTTATATTCCTGCAATGGTGAGAAGGAGCTAGAGTAGGCTACAGCCTTCCTCAACCTTAATATGGCCCCAGTGCTGAGAAAAGGTGGAATGTAGCCTTTCCCCCTTGCCCATCCCTTCCCCTATCTATGGGGATACAACCCACTCCACAGTTCCCTGGGGTTGCCAAGGAGGATGTGTCCAGGAACCACTTGGCAATACAAGCAGATTGAGGCTGGAGAAAGTTTCCCTCGCAGGGCAGCTGCGGGAGGGGAGGAGGGAAAAGGAGCCGTGCCTGATAAACTGTGATAAACTGAAGCGGGATTGTACAGGTACAGCCTCTGCTCTACCAGTGGACCCCTGCCCACTGCGTCACCCTTGCCAGTGGGCGCCCTGGCCGGGAGGCTGCGCACCGCCACCCCTTTCCCAGCCAAGCCACGTGGCTTTTGCCTCTTTTCCTCCCGACCTCTCCCGGGCTCCTTTAACCCCTGCCCAGGCTGCTCCCCTTCCTAGCTGGACGCTCTCTTTCTTTAATGCCCCTTCTTTCTGCCCTGCTTTGCCTATGTGCCCGCCGGCACGTCACGGCCCGGTTGGCTCCAGCGCCTGTGTTGGTCTCTCTTTGCGCACGGCTCGACGGCCCTGGCACCCTAACATCTCTGTCTCGCATCTTGGGTGGCCCTTGCTGTCTCGCTTTGGCCCCTCTCTCACCTCTGCCGATCCCTTTGCTCCCTTCTTTGGGAGTCTCCTCTCCCGATCTCTCCTGCTCTCTCCTTCCTGGGTGTGCTCTCCGCTGGGTCTCCCTCGGTCTGGGTCCGCAGGCCGTTCTCCAGGCCCCCTCCCTCCCGCCTTCCTCCCTTCTCCCGCCCTCCCTCGGGCTCAGCCTGGGGTGGGGTGGGGTGGGGGCGGCGGGCGGCACTGGGCGGGGCGGCAGGGCGGGGCGGGGCGGTGACGCGGAGCCGGCCGTGCTAGAGGCACAGCGGCGCGGGGCGGGGGCACAGTCCCGGGTCCGACCGGCCGAGCCCCGCGCGCCCCGCCCGCGCCTTGCGCCTCCGCCCGGCCGGCCGGCGGGGGAGGGGGCATGAGCCGGCACCCGCGCGCTGCCGGGAGCTGCGGGCCGGCCTAGAGCCCGGTGCGGGCCCTGCGCCCGAGCCACCGCTGCAGCTGAGCTGCGGGAACCGCGATGCAGCGGCCGGGGGAGCCCGGCGCTGCGCGCTTCGGGCTGCCCGAGGGCTGCGTCGACCACAGGCCTCACCGATACCGCAGCTTCATGATAGAGGAGATCCTCACTGAGCCACCAGGGCCCAAGGGCACCGCACCCGCCGCCGCCGCCGCCGCCGCGGGCGAACTTCTCAAGTTCGGCGTCCAGGCGCTGCTGGCCGCGCGGCCCTTCCACAGCCA
This sequence comes from Micronycteris hirsuta, assembly GCA_004026765.1. Classification (NCBI taxonomy): domain Eukaryota; kingdom Metazoa; phylum Chordata; class Mammalia; order Chiroptera; family Phyllostomidae; genus Micronycteris; species Micronycteris hirsuta. Next base: position 26,334 of record PVJI01016000.1, read on the forward strand.
CCTGGGTACGTGCGGGGCCTCGGGTGCCGGCGGCTGGGAGGGAGGGGGTGAGCCGCGCCGTCGAGAGAACGCACCTCTGATCTCGAGGACGCCGGGTCGTTCCCTTTGCGCCCGGCGGGGAAGCCGAGAGGCTGGAGCCGGGCGTTTCGGGAACCAGGCCTCGTGCCCGGGCTGGGCCGGCGGGGAGAGTGTTTTGCTCTCTCCTTCCCTGCTGCCCTGCGGCCTCCAGCCCCGCGCACCGAGCCCATATTCCCAACGCGGGCACCGGTCTAGACCGCTAACCTCCGACAGCGATCACAGCGACCTCAGGCCGCGGGCGCATGGGCCTTCGGCGCAAAGGACTGGCGGGGAATGGCCGGGGTTGCCTGGTTCGGCCCTAGGCGGGGAATCCGGACCTTGGGGAAGAGCCCTGCACCTCCGAGTGCTGTGCAGGGGGCTGACTCGGGCCCAAGCCGGCCCGAAGCCTCCCAGAGCCCTTGGTCTCAGGCGGGCGACAAACTGGCCTGTACTGTAGCACAGACCTCCGCAGCCTCGCTTGGGGACCAGAGGCCTGACTGTGAGCCGCTGCCCGACTGGTCCTTCCGCTTCCAGGTCTGCTGCGCCTCCGTGGAGCTTGAGCTGCCCGCTGGGGCCTGTTCTGACCCTCCGGACTCCCTTTCTTCCCTGGCGGGGCCTGCCTTGCCCAGCTAGTGCCCTCTCCACCGCACCCGGTGTTCTCCCGGCCTTTCCCCAGTTCTCTTCACCCTACACCCACTTCTCTTGGCCTCGCTCAGTGGGGCGGGCTTGCCTTCCCTCTGGGTCCCTTCGGCTCCCTTCTCACACTTACTGTTGAACCTCAGCCAGGCCTCGCCGACTCCAAGGAACAGCACCTGCCCGGCAGTGCGGTGACTGTGGGGAAAGGAGGCCTCCGTGTTCTCCGGGACCCCAGCCCTGCCAGCCATCTTCCTGGGCGCCGTTACCCTCCAGCCTGTGCTCTGCACCCCCACGGGGTAGCAGGGCCGGTTCGTTCGTTTTCAGTCCAACTTTGATGCAGCCTCACTACTGCATGTTGCCTCCAGCTGCACTGTGGTTAATAATTCGTTTGAAGCGGGCAAAAAAAATCATTTACAAGTAATGAAAATGGAAACATCTTTAAGGGGTAAAGAGTACACAGAGTAAACAGGAAGAACGATTTGGGGATTCGTGGGCATTTTGGGGAGGGGTTCAAACCTCCCCCTTGCTGCAGACCCACTGCCTGCCCACGGCTTTCGTGCCCACACAGGAGAATAGACCTGCTTACTCCATCAACATTCTTTTCCTGAACGCAGCGCTGCCGACTCCATTGGGCAGACGCTCATCTTCTTATCTCACTGCCTTTTCTTCTTGGTTTCCATTTTCCGTGAAACACACGGTGTGCACCTCGTAGCTTCGAGCTTGTTCATTGAGAATCCCGAAATCTCAAAGGCGGCATAGGCCAGAGGAACACCAGCGCAGAGTCCGAGGTGGGGTAGGTCCCCATTCCCAGACAGGGGGACACTGGCTGTGGAGCCCGCCACCCTAGGCATGGCTTAAATCGTGGGCCTTGCAGCTAGGGAGGAGAATTTTATGCGGGTGGCACTGGCTGGGCGCTAGCCCTTGGCCGGCAGCAGGGGGTGCCGAGGGTGTCTCCCCCAGGAGGAGCAGGGCCTGAGCTTGTCTGGCCCCCTATTCTTTCCCCACAGCAGTGTTGAAGGCTGAGCAAGCAGCGGTGTTTAAGTTCCCGCTGGCGCCACTTGGCTGTTCTGGGCTGGGCTCAGCGCTGCTGGCCACTGGGCCTGGGCTGCCCAGCGTTGCAGGCGCACCGCACCTGCCTCTGGAGCTGCAGCTTCGTGGGAAGCTAGAGGCACCGGGCCCTGGAGAGCCGGGCACCAAGGCCAAGAAGGGGCGTCGGAGCCGCACCGTATTCACCGAGCTGCAGCTGATGGGCCTAGAGAAACGCTTCGAGAAGCAGAAGTACCTCTCCACCCCGGACAGGTAGCGTGGGTCCAGGCCTAGCTCAGCGGGCAGTTGGGAGGGGGTGCTGCTCGCCCTGCTGAGGGTGCATCCTGCTGTTTCCAGAATAGATCTCGCTGAGTCGCTGGGCCTGAGCCAGTTGCAGGTGAAGACTTGGTACCAGAATCGGAGGATGAAGTGGAAGAAAATAGTGAGTGTTCAGTGGCTTCTTTGCTTTTGCTCCGGGTTGCCACCAGGCCCCCGGGCTGCTTCCCGCCCCGCTCCACCCCCCAAGGTCTGGTGCCCAAAGGGACCCTCTCTGCTCTCTCTGTCCCTCTGGGTACCCTCACTCAGCCCACATTTCTTTGTGCCCCGCTGCACCCTCTGCTTCCTGGCAGTCTTGAACCCCTGGCCCGGCCTTTGGTCGGTTTTCTCCAGCAGCGATCAAATGGCCTCCATTTCCCTGGGTTAGGCGTGGCCTCAGATGGCTTGTTGGGCCCTTCAGGCTCTGCCCAGCACAGGGCGAACGTAGGGTACTGTGTCCCAGCTCACCCGTGCCGTGTCCCCGTGCAGGTGTTGCAAGGTGGTGGCCTGGAGTCCCCCACCAAGCCCAAAGGGCGGCCCAAGAAGAACTCCATCCCCACCAGCGAGCAGCTCACTGAGCAGGAACGAGCCAAGGAGGCGGAGAAGCCGGCGGAGCCGCCGGGCGAGGCCAGCGACAAGGGCCGTGAGGACTGAGTGTGCAGTCCCGGGACCCCCTGCACCACCGCGGACCCCCCCTCGGTCTGGGAGAAGCCGCGAGCCGGCCCTTCTGCCTCCATGCTGTCTGCTTTGTAAACGTTTTATTATTGCCTTGAATGTGGACAGTTAGGGGCCAAACAAGGAAGGACACAGACCCAGAAGCCAATCCGGGCCCCCGCACGCCCATCGCCTGGAGACTCACCCCAACGGCGGAAAGTCGCCTTTGCCCAGAGCTCCGCGCCAGGCGCGCCATGTACATTCACACCCCTCTCCCTACCGCACCCCACCCGCCTCGGACGTCCCTCGGCCAGGACGCCTCAGGCACACACTAGCTTCCGAGCGTCGGGACCCTGTGGTCGCACAGGCCACCATGGCCAGAGACCGCGTACGGACAACCTGGCAGCTGGGCCCTGAGGCAGGGTCCCTGACGTCGTTGGGGCCCCTACCCCTCTCTTTCGAAGACGGTGATTTTTTTTCCAATAAAATATTTTATGACACAGCGGGTCTAAATTAGGGGTTTCTGAGTACGCGCGGGGGTGGGGTGGCGTTAAGAGAGACATTTTCAGTGGCTTCTGAAATAGTCTTTGCTGGATCCCGTAGAAGCGACCCCTGGCCTGCACCACTGGGCCCACGCTGAGCGTGGAGGGCTGCGGCTCGGGCTGCGGGATCCTCAGCATCTCGTCCCTCTGGGCTGCAGGGTTGGTCCGAACTGCTCAGCCCCAGCGCTCAGGCGTAGCCGCCAGGCTTTGTAGGAGTTGGGGTCGGTCAAAAGAGCGGGAGCCCCAGGCCACCTCGGGGTTCACTCGGGAAGTGGTGGGGTCTGATAGCCTCCTCGGTTTGTTGTTCAGTCTCCTAAGACTTGAAGGACCGATTGTGGTGCTCTTGGCCAGCCCTTCCTGAGGCCCACGGTAGCCGAGGACTTGAGGTTCGCACGGAGGACACCACCAGCGGCTGCTCCAGCCCAGAGGAGACAGCCTCTGCGTCCCCACGTTCTCTGGAGGCACAAGCAGCAGCTCCAGCCCAGAAGCAACAGCCTCCGAGTTTTCACGTTCTGCGGAGGCGTATTCGGGGCGGCGGCGCCTGGCGGGAGAGCCTTGGAGCAGTGAGGGTTGCTGATCCGGCTGAGGATGCAAGCTGCCGAGCTCCTGCTAGGGCACGGTTTCCAGCAGCACATCTCGGTGGGGCCTGGCCCCGGGCGCTCCCTCCTCGTGGGAAGGCTGCAGATGTCTTATTTTGGGTCTAAGCTGGGCTGGGGTCTGGTGTATGGGTTCAGTCCTTGCTCTTCCTACTAAGACAATGGTCGCAGTATGGGTTTGGGACATGGCCACTTTCCTGTTTAAAACTGGGGGAGAGACCCCAACAACTTGGCCCTGTAGAAGTCCAAGCAGGATTAGGATTTGAAACCAGGTCCTTGCGGGTGGCAAATACTCAGGAAAGAGGAACATCGTGCTCAGGTGCAGACTTTGTGTTTAAGAAGAATGTGAGAACAACTGTGGCTCTACCTGCGGTGGCTGCGGCTTCCTTTTCTAATCATGGCTCGACTTACCCTTCCTGAAACCTGCACTTGAATTTCTGGTGCCCGAGCACCTCAGAGTTTGACTTAAAACCAGGAGGAGTGAAAACCAGCATGCTTCCCGCTGCCCTGTGTCCACTCAGTGTCGCGGTCCTCTGTCCTCCGGGAATCTTCCTGCTCAAGGCCGGGGCTAGCCAAGCGAGGCACGCCACTGCACTTAATCCTCTCCACTGCACACAGGAGGGAAGCCACGGTCCTAGAAGTTCTGTCTGGCCTGGCCCCGGGGGACTGAGATTCCAGCTACGGCCTTTGTCGACCATGCAGAGTAGTAGAAGGAAGGAGGGTCAGAAAGGAGAGAGGAGGGTTCTGACCCACACTCCCCGCACACTGTTCCAAGTATCGGGTTTTACTAAATCCGAGGAACGTGACCTTATGCAGATTACCCTGTGGTTCTACTGCTTTTCCCCAACGGAACCTCCTCACTGGACTGGATTAATCAGCTGCCAAGGGCGAGGGCTTTAAGTGGGGGACGTCCAGCGAATCCCGCTTCGGCGCACGGGGGCCGCCGCGATACTCCGTCGAGTGCCGCCTGCCAGGCACAGACCGGAACCCTGGGGCAGGCACGGCCGTCCCAACACCCGCTGGTCGGTGGGGGAGCTGGGCCCTCCACGCGGGGGCCTAGGTTCCGGTGCTGGCGCGGTGGGAGCGGTTTCTGTCACTGCACCGCTGGACTCCTTGGGGACAGGAGAGGAGGCCACCACGGCAGACAGAGCCCCTGAGGCCCGACGGACGCTCTGGCCCGCTACCGGGAGAGGGAAGGCGCGGAGGTAAACGGTGTGCCGCCGATGCCGAATTCCAAAGCGAGGACCGCAGCCCTCACAGCCGCAACTCTAGCTACGGGATTGTCTCCCATCCACGGAAGCGAAGCTCTGCGCCTGGCCCGAGCGCTACCCGCCCCGGCTCTCCCGCTCTGGCCACCCAGGCCACCCGCGCAGAAGGCCTCGTTCCGCCCGCCAGCAACCCCTCCCCTCGACCCAGGACCCGGGTTGAGGGAGAGAAAATCCTCTTGCTCGCTCTCCCCTCCTCCCACCGCTCACATCTCTTCTACCCAAGGTCCTGGAAACGAAACCCGGAGACTGATCGAGTACGCGAACGAGCTGGCAGCAGCGCCGTGCCTCCAGAGCCACGGGCCAGCGGCCGGCAAGGGTGGGGGTGAGGGAGCGGGCTCGGGTGTTTCCCGAAAGCCTCGGACCTGGGGGGAGTGGAGGGTGCGCGGGGATGGCCAGGACCCTCCCGGTGTTAAGATCCCTGGCTGCAAGCGTGCTGAGCCCCAGGGTTAGCCTGGCAGCAGCGCCGGGAACAAGCGAGAAGTTTACACTTGGGGAAGGGTTGGGGCCCTTAGGGAAGATTTTGGGGACAGTTGGCTGAAGGGAACGGATGGGGGATTGCATCCCGACCCGGTGCCACCGAACCTGACCAAGGCGATGGAAGTGGGAGCCTAGCTCCGGTGCCCTTCAGCTCGAGCCGGCACTCGGGACCTGAAATTCATCTCAATCTCTGACTTGCGGCTGGTTCCGCGCGGAGTGGGCATGGACAGAATGTGACAGGCGCAGCCGGGGCGGGGGGCATCCCTCCCCCTGCCTCCCCACTCCGTAAAACTAAAGGTTACTTTGGTTTCCCTTCCCCTGTTCTGGATTCTCTTGCAGGGTGGAAGCCCATAAGGTGGAAGGAGAGAGCCCTGGCCCCAGGGTCCGTCACCGCTTCTCCTGGGGCGGAGGGTGCTCTCTTACTGTACCAATGAAGACACCGAGGCAGCTCAAGCCTCTTAGCCCGGCACCCTCCCGGAACTCTAGGTTCTGGGGAGAAACTTGGCACCTCTTCCATTTTTGTTTGCCCAGCTGCCTGATTCCGTTTCTGCACTGGAGAGGAACCCCTTATCCAAAATAATATCCTGGATTGCGTTCCCTTGTCGGGAGAGGGGACCAGTTGATCCCCTGAGCCTCTGTCCTCAATGCCTCTCCATGCCCAGGTTTCCAGGGGCCAAAGCCAGGCTAAGGAGGACCAGACACCCACCGGCCTGCCAGCTCAGCCTGGCCCAGGCTCTGAGAGCTGAAGGAAACTTCTCAAACCACCTCTCCAGCCCCAGTTTAAGGGTGTAAGGGAGGTGCAGATACTCACTGCCTGCTGGTGGGCGAGCCAGAAAAGCAACTGCAGTGAGAAGGCCTTGCAGACTAAGTCAGCCTGGCTCCAGGCCAAGCTCTCCACACTCACAGTGCAGGAGAAGGTGGGTCCACCTTCTGTTTGAAGTAAGCCTGGTGGAGGCACCTGACCTGTCAGGACCTTCCATTCTGACCCCTCCCTGACTTTGCAATGGGCCTCCCACTTGTGTGACTTCAAAAGTTCCCTTTGTCTTAGTTCTCACACTGTATTACTGAGTATCATCAGCTTTAATACCACATCTTCCGGTTTCTCAAATTTTGGTTCATGTGGCAGTTTGTGAGAGAGGTTCCAGGCATTGTGGGTCCTGTGCCTGCAGCATGTGACTGTACGTGAGAAGGGTTCCAGGCTAGACAAAGGTGGTCCTTTGCCACTCAGGCACCAAGCCTACATGGAGAAAGCCAAGAAGTCTGTGAGGAAGAGAGGATCTTCTTCTAGATGCAGAAAGACAAGGGGCAGCAGCATGGAGGGAACTTGGCTGGCTCACCTGTGAGGCAATGGCCAACTGGGCTGATGCTGTGGAATGCCGGAGGCAGCCCTTCCACAGGCAACTCTGATCTCCAGGAAGTTTTAGGGACGCCTTAACCCACTGATTTCTCTGATAATTTTCTTTTTATGCAAACTCAGCAGTGATCTGTGATAAACATCTATACCCAAATAGGCCAAGAAGAGATAGCTAAAGCATTGGGTCAGGGCTTCATTGGCAATGTTTTTAAAAATTTTCTTTTTTGTGCTTCAGGAAATAATGATGTCTGACATCAGTGGCAGCACAGACTCTGATATCCATCAAACACTTACTGGGGCCATTCATTCACTTAACAAACACTTACCGAGTGTGGCAGGCAGTTCACAGTGCTGGGACACAGTCCCTGCCTCGCCTCCTTGGTCTAGTAATGGCCAGTAAGGTAGGTGGCCTACTCACATTTCTTAGATGAAAAGAAAACTCAGAGATGTGAGGCAACTTGCTTAGGGACACACAGCTATTAACTGCAGGATTTGGGTCTGACTTCAGCTCTAGGGGTCTCCACTGTCACTTACCCAACAGCCTCAAGGTTCAGTTTGGGGTGTGGTGTCCCAGATGTCTCAGGGTCCCCAACAGCCTCTGCCTGTCTGTAATCCATTTGTTCACCAAGTATTTATTAAATACCTGCTTTGTGCCAGGCACTGTGCTAGGCATGGGGGACACAGCCTCTGATGTAAGGTGCTCACGCTGGAGGTGAGGAGGCTTAGATAGATAGCAAAGAAGCCACAATTAAATCCAAATGATGATTTCAGGAATTGACAAATGCCACCTAGAAAATAAAGCAGGTGGTAGACAATGAGTGAATGGGGGCTTTAGTCAGGGTGGTCAGGAAGGGTCTGTTAGGAATGGATGCTTCAATCGAGACCTGACTGACAAGAAGAGTGTGTGCCAGGTAGCTGGCAAAGCATATGCAAAGGCCCTGAGGCAGTTAGGAGTTTGGCCTTAAAGGTGTGGGGGGAATTTCAGAGTGGAGGGATGGGCAAGGTAGAGAGTAAAGAGGTGAAGCAGTGGGCCTACGAATTGCCTGGAAGGCAGTGGGGAGGAGGCTGCATCCTGGATTGAGCCCCAGGCAGACACTTCCACTGGCCCAGCCCCTCTGAACTTGGTGTGCACTGCCAGAGCCCTAGCAGCTCCGCCTCCAACAGGCAATTTGCTTTTTTCCCCCTTTTCATAAGGATGCAATTTTCTGCGTGCTTTAAGGACATTAGAAATGCGTTTGACTGACAGCCATGCGAAACGCATTAGCGAGGGCCAAGATACTGGAGGCAGTGCCTGCTGGGGAAGGGGCAGGTGGAGGTGGAACAGGCCCTGGGGGTTGTGGGGCCTGGGTGGGGGTGGCTGTGGGTTGGGGGTTAGTTAGAAGGACAGAAACCCAAAGAGAGGAGAGAGAGGAAAGAGGAAGGAGAGAGAGGGAGAGAGGGAGTGAAGGAGAGAGAGAGAGAGAGAGACAGAGAGGCAGAGAGAGGCATGAGGGGCTGGAGTCTGCCGAGGTGAAGAGACAGAAGACAAAGGGGCTAGAAGGAGAGGAGGTGGAAAAAGGCAGGGCTGGAGGGAAGTGATTACAGAAATGGGCTTCTTTCTGAGACAGACTCTTCCCCAGACTACCATGTGACCTTGGGCAGGAGTGAGTACTACCTGGTAGATGGTGGGGATAATGGAAGCAGTCTAGGGCGCATTTGCCCATGGCTCACTCATATTTGAGCCTCTCAAACACCAAGCCCCCTTTTCCCTCTGGACCCTTGCACATCCTGTTCCCAGGCCTGTGGTGTCCTTCCCTGCACTCCCCTGCTGCCCTGTCCTTCGTCCTTCTCCATCCTGGGCTACCACACCATTCCCAGGGCTGTCTGCTTTGACTGCCTTTGCCTTGTTGCTGGCATTCATCTCTGCTATGATGCCCTGTGCATTCACCTCAGGTCTGTCTTGGGGAATGGCTGTCTCCATTGGTCCTGGCCCAGTCTGAGACCCCCGGCAGCAGCTCCTCTCCACCTGGCATTCTCCTTTGCAACAAGGAACACTCGACTTGCAGACTCCTGGCTTCTGCTGTGTCCGATGCCCATTGCAAATGCTCAGAAAACTCCCAGAGTTGGGAGGATACTTGGCTGGGTTCTTTTTCTTCTGGGGTCTGTGCAGAGTTCTTCTGTCCTGACTTAAAAGAGGCTGGTTGTGGGCACAGTTGGGTCGAAGGGGTTTGGGCTGGCCCTGGAGCCAGACACCTTCCAGGGTGCCTCATGGGGATGTAGTCCCCAGTCTTTTTTTCTCCTTTCATACTATTTATAGTATTTTTTGTAGGAGGAGGGGGTAGGAGAGAGGAGGGGGAGGGGAGAGAGAGAGAGAATGCTCCAGCCAACTAAGCCACAACAGTCAGGGCAGTCCCCAAGTCTTGGAGCTCCACCACAACCCAGGGCCTTCCCTGAGATTGTAAGTGTGCCAACACCAGCTCCACCATTTACGGAGCATGAATGCCAGGTACTGGCTGCCTTGGTTAGTCCTCCTCAGCTGACTGCAGAGTTCATTTCTCAGATGAGGAAACTAAAGCACAGAAAAGGGGTGACTTGCCCATGTTCACACAGATGAAGCTAAGGTGTAAATTCAGGCCATAGCAACTTCCTGTGCTAGCTCTGTGTCCTCAAGCCTGAGTAGATCCCCACAAAGGAGGTGGGAATAGTAGGGGTAGCTTGGCTCAGTGGTTAAGTTCCTGGGATCTAAGCCAGGCTGCCTGAAGTTCAAATCCCAACTTCATCACTCATTGGCTGTATGACCTCTGGCTAGTTACCTGTCCTCTCTGTGCCTCAGTTTCCCTCCCTTTAAATTAAGGACTATTAAGAAAAATTTCATGTAATCATTGTAATTCCTAACTGATTTCCTCACAGGGATTTTTAGAGTTAGTGTGATTGACCATCATGTGCAGTTTTTAAAAAAGTCATCAGTTGATAGATCTCTGGCCATGTCTCCCATTGATATGGCTTCCCTGGGAGGGCAACGACCCTGCCTGTCCTGCCATCCCTGCCCCATGGTTCCTGGACCCTGCCTATCCTTCCACCCCTGTCCCTTCATTCCTAGACACTGCCTGGGACATGTGGTGAGTACACAAGAAGCATCTGTGGGCCTAAAGAGTGAAAACCATTACAGGCAGGGAGATCCTCGGCCAACACCCCACCCCCACCTATGTGCTGAAGGTGAGTATGAAGATATCTTACGACAATAGCCTGGCCTTCCCTCCTACAGGCTCTAGAATGAAGTTTCCCCTTCTCCTAGTGCCTTGTGGCGGTAAACTGAGGCAGGGACAGGATGATTGGCAGGTCTTTGTCAGACTGGGTATGGGCCTGGGCTGGGTTCAACTCACTGAAGTGTGGGACTCAGGGCTGTGCCATTTCTACCTTGCTCTTCAATAGCTCCCATCCCCCTGGCCTAGCCCAGTACCCGATCCCCCAAATTACCCATTCACCCTCTCCTGTTACCACTCTATGCCTGGCATTTCCTGTCTCATCCTGTGGGTTGCCCCAAGTCCAGACCCTCTCACCATCCAGATCAATGGTCCATTCCCCTGCCTGAGGCATCATTTCTGCTCTTCTTTGGTTGGCCAACCTCAAATATTTTTCAGGCACAGCTTCTCCAGAGGTTCTTCTGACTTCATCCCTGTCTGGGTAGGGCATCTCTGGATGCTTTCATGTCCATTGAGCCTGCCCAGAACCTGGACACTCATGCACATCCCCTCCAGGCTGTGGGCACAAAATGTCAGGCCTGCAATGAATGAACGAATGAATGAATGAGTGAATGATGAACGAGAACAACTTCTACCTGAAGTGCTGGCTTCCCATTGGCTGAGGGCTTCTGCTACAAGGCCACCATTGCAGGGAGTCACACCCCATGCTCCCAATGAGCAACCCCCAACCAGTGGCTGCCAGGGAGTAGGTGGGCAAGCACAGCCCTTCACCACCAACTGATCCAAAGGGGAACTTGCTAGACACCCCTTTGTCTGGTGTGTGACGTTTTGTCCTCTGTAATGAGTGCATAGCGTGAACTCCATGAGGGCCATCAGGAGAAGTAACAACAGAGCAGCTCTACTCACAGCTCTGAGTTATTGGGGATCTGGCAGGATTTTATGTGAACAAGAGAATAGCTGCTAAATGAAGTTTAAGATTATTGGACAAAATCAATATTTTCTGAGGACACTTCCCAACTCACAGCTGCTGGAATCCGCTGGAGCTATGTGTCCACCTTCAAGCAGCTGGTGGCTTTGCTTCTACTGTGCAATAGCTACCCTGGTTTGTGAAAAGAAGGAGGAGGGGGAGGTAAGGAAGCAGAGGACAGACAGAAGAAAAAAGAGAGCAGAGAAGGACACCAGTGCTGCCTGCATGTTTTGTCTATGTGATGCCAACTACTGCTGCTGAAAAAATTCTGGATACCTGCCTATACTTCCTGCTTGCCAAGGAGACCTTTAGAATTGTATGAAACAAATTAGTAGGAGCCCTTCTAAAGAAGGGGCAGTTTGTTTGTCTGTAGCCATAACCCTGCCCATAAACCTTGTGGGTTATAACCCTGGCACAAGTGCAACCCATGGGGAGGGAGGGAGGATGTAGAAGCCACACCACATGGTCTGTGGGAGAAATCCCAGGCCTGGGTGCTATGAGCATGCACCATTCATTCCTTCATGCACTCACATGCTCATTCCCTCCTTTGATACTGCAACAAAAAGTTATTTGCACCTATGTTTATACCCATGTTTATGGCATCATTATTCTGAACAACCAAAAGGTGATAACAATTCAGGTTGTCTATCAATTGGTGAATGGATAAACAAAACATGGCTTATACATACAATGGAATATTATTTGGCCTTTAAAAAGGAAATTTTGTTTTTTGGTAACATGGTGGAGGAGTGAATAGAAGCCACACTAACCTCCCAGGACCAGGTTGGAATTACAACTAAATTGTGGAGAAATCACCGAGAACAAACAACTGAGCAATAGTGAGAGAGAAGCCTTATAATCTCATACAGACAGAAGAATAAGCTTCAGCACAACCTGACTGGTAAGGAGTATGGTGGAGACTCGAGAAGGCTGGCTGGGTGCCCACAGGTGGCAGTGACAGAGGGATAATTAAGCGGCTGTTTGGTCCTTCTGGGAAGAGTGAGGTCTAATCCTTAAGTCAGGATTCCCAGTCTAGAGCACCAGAGCCAAAAAAGTACACAGATAACAACCAGTGGTGAAAATCGGCAGGGTTGCTCTCCACTAGAGATGGATGGCTGGAGATGCAAAGAGCCGTTTAAAGGGCCAATGCACAAATTTTTATTTGGAGCCACTTATTCTGGGCTCCAGGAAAGATGGGGGCAGAGTGGGCTAGAGACACCTGAGGATAGACCGGGAACAGAAGCTCTGGGGAGAGAACCGAGAGAGTAGACACCAGGATCCCAGTGCTGAGTCATCCCCCATACAGCAGCAGCCATCATGCTCAGGCAGACCACTCCCCTCCAAGTGGCAGCAGCCTGAGGGGAAATAATAGCCCTGACCGCAGGAAGGTCTCTGCCCTGGCCCTGTGGTTCTTAAACTTGATTGCTGAGTGCAGAGTGACTAGATTAACAACCTAAGGAGTCAGACACAGACAGTAGATCCCTGGCAAAGGACAGGGGAGGGAAAGTGGAATAGAGATACTTGAGGAGAGACTGGGGACAGAGGCCTTGGGGAGGGAACTGAGAGAGTAGACAGCAGGATCCCAGTGCTGAGTCATCCCCCATACAGCAGCAGCCAATCTGTTCAGGCAGACCACTCCCCTCCAAGTGGCAGCAGCTTGAGGGGAAACAATAGCCTCAGCTCCAGGAGGGATTCTACCTTATCCTATGGTGCTTAAGCCTGACTGCGGAGTGCAGCGTGACTAGATTAACAACTGAAGGAGACAGCTAGAGACAGTAGATTACTGGAAGTCTTGAACAGGCTGCCTAAGGTCAAATGGCTTCAACATCTGACATCACCAGAGGCAGATCCAGAAAGAAAAAACAGTGGTGAACACTAGAGGCTACCGAGGCAAAATCCACTGTGGTCTTCTCCATGATTTGTGATATTTTCTTCCCGGTATAGCTTTTTAACATTCATTTCTTGTCCATCAGTTTTCTGCATATTCTGCCTTCTTCATTCCCTTTTTTATTCATGATGTAAAGTTTACCTTCTCTCTTCGCATTGCTCTGACTCACAATTCTTTTTTTTTAAATTACTTTATTTTTGTTCAATTACAGTTATTTGCATCCTCTCCCTCCCC
>PVJI01016001.1:0-39512 GCA_004026765.1 Micronycteris hirsuta
GTCAAGGTGGTGGGTGTCTCAGCCTCTGTGCTCCGGGGTGAGACAGACGCCCACCGCCCAGGGCACAGAAAGAGAATGCTGCAGCTTTTATCTGATCAACTTTTCCCTGAATTCCAATCCCCTTACCTACACTGTCTTTCTCCTCATAAAAAGGGTCGGTTTCAAATGGAATTTAAGACGATCTGTTAGGGCACAAACCACTTTCCTCTCAGATCACCGGCCATCTGATTAAAGCGCCCATGAAGATTCTATCCCTGTCGCTGCCTATTGGGTCTGGTAGGTGACAGGCAGCCCGAACTCTGCTTTTCCAGTTTCAATTCAACTCCTGAATAAGAATTGAGGGGTTGTCTGTCGGTGATGGCCTCTTGCCACGTGGTCCGTACAGTTTCCACACCCCCTTCTGGCAGCAGCACCCCCACTCTCACTGGCCACCCCTCTTTCCCCTACCCTCTCACGGGGATGACCCCACTGTGATTCCAGGGGTGAGCATGTGACTCAAGCCTGGTCAGTCACGGGGCATCTTTTGTCCTCATTGGATGAATGACGTCATAGAACTAACAACGCTACACAGCCTAGGACACACGAGTGCGCGTGCACACACACACACACACACACACACACGAGTGCGCGTGCACACACTATTCTCCATGTAGTTGGCTCGGATTCACTGCAGCTGATGTCTTTGGCTCAGACAAGGGGCTGGAAGAAAGACACCCAGAAAGCTTCTTCCTTATTCCCCTGCCGCAGACCCACTAGCAATTACGGTGTGGCATGCCCCACCGAAGTAACACTTCGTGATTGCTTTCCCGAAGGCCGTAAGGCACCGGCCCAGAGCTCTGTGTGAGTCTCTCCGGCTCCCCTTCCCAGCTCCAGGAGAACGCGTCCCTCGGCCCCCTTGCCCCAGGGAGGTTTGCGGTCAAGGAAAGCCCAGCTTACCTGAAGCCACATCTCCCTTCTGACCTTTGTGTCTCAGGCCAGAAGCTCACGGAGGGAACCAGGCCAGGGCAGAGGAAGAGGCAATAGTTTGGGAGGTAGCAATATGGAACATTCTAGAAGACAGGAGATTGGCTGATTCCCCAGTCTGTGGAAGGAGGGGCCTGCAGGACTGTCAAGACTGGGGACCCGTGTCGGGTCTCTGCCAGCATGGCGAGGAGGTGGGGGCACTGAAGCGGGGAACGGCCACGCACAGGCACCACATAGGGCTCAGTGGGCTGGACTCTGGACACCGGTGCTCAAACAAAGACACGCCCAGGCTCAGGGGAGGGTACTGTCTGCCTGTCGGGGTCAGCTGGGCTGGGACAAAGAGCAGGTCAGCCGAGACTACCGCGGATGGAAGACTGTGGGTCCCTTCCTTGGTCTCCGGACATCAGATAAACTTCCTGGATTATCATGTGACTCCAGGAAGGCAGGGGGAACCCAAACATAGGATGAGTCTTAATTTCTCACCGCTCTGGTGGGGTTGAACGCAGTTGGATTTCTTGCACGCTTGGTGTGGAGTAAGATTCGTACAGGTAGTAAAGGAAACAGCGCGGGCACAGGGACAAACAGCACTGTCCACCCCTCACAGCAACTCCCCGTGGTCGAGAGCAACCACGTGGCAATCACTGAGCCAAACTCATGAGGGAATCACTATAATTAGCCCCATTCTACAGATGAGGAAACTGAGGACCAGAGAAGTTAAGCCATCTGATCAAAGTCACCCGGCAAGTAATGAGCAGAGCTGGGACTCAAACCTCACTCTTCTGCTTTTGAGTAGAAGGGCCTTCGTTTTCCCAGAGTCAAGCTCATGGACCTCACCCTCAATGCATCTGCCCAGCAGGCCCCTGAAGGTCAAAGCCAAGGGATCCAAGACTTGGATAAATTCTGGGATTTTTGGCAGAGATGAGACCCTGGTCCTCATATCAGTGGGGAAAAATCTTAACTTGTGATTTTTCTCATTCTTCCCTGGTAACTTGGGACTAATGGCAAAGGGCGGGGGGTGACGGGTATTAGGGGAGCTGCTGGCAGGAAATGGCTGAGGGCCGGGGACTGGCACGGCCTGGCAGCCACCGATGGAGCGAGACTCTTAATACCACTGGATTTTTCCAGAAGGTCTGCTCAGTAATTAAACCTGCTCCTCACAGGCTCCGTGGACTGAAGACACCTCACCTGGAAGCCTGTAATTTGCCAATGTGAAGGCAAACATCGCTTCCCAGGCTTTTGCTTAAGGTCAAGTGTGTGACAGCGAGCAGGAGTGCTCAAACATGACCCCCGACCTTGGCTTTGGGTTACTGATTAGCAAGAGACGGAGGCATAGGCCTGCTTTCAACCCCTCGAACCCCATCCACATCAGTATGTCTCTTTTTAGAACAGGGAGGAGAAGACCCTTTTAATATGGAGCGGGAAACAGTCTGGGGGCTGTGATGTTGGCTCCCCCACCGCCCCGCGCGTTCTGCTTCACTGAAAACGCCATCATAGGCGAAGATATAAAAATCGCAGAACTCGTCTGAAGATGCTGTGACACAGCCCCAGCGCTGCGGCCTCGTGACTCACGCAGTGACGAGTCTCCAGCAGCCGGCAGCCTGTAATTAGAGCTGCGCCGTGTGAATCTATACACGTAGTCCCTGGACAGGTCCAGGGCCGCCCCCTGCATTGTGCTCACAAAGGCCACAGAAGGTCAAGGACATGAAAGGTCACCAGCTCACCCAGAGTGGCGAGAAAAAATACCAACTTGGGACTGTCCAAAATGCAAACTGGAGGTTCAAGGAAACAAATCGAAAGGGTTGAGACAGGCAGGAATGGCGGAGGGGGTGATGGAAGCTGGGGTGCTCTGATTACAGACGGCTGCTGGGGCAGGCGCCGGCTGCCGTGCTCGGTCGGAACTGGCCTTCCCACTCACGGGAACGTCCCGAGACGCGACCGGGGATTGGTAAACGGGAGCCGGGCTTCCTGCTCAGTGTTTCACTGACGCCAACCACAGCCTGGGGGTCCTCAAGAGATGGAGGGGTGGGA
This sequence comes from Micronycteris hirsuta, assembly GCA_004026765.1. Lineage (NCBI taxonomy): Eukaryota > Metazoa > Chordata > Mammalia > Chiroptera > Phyllostomidae > Micronycteris > Micronycteris hirsuta. Next base: position 2,992 of record PVJI01016001.1, read on the forward strand.
GATGGAAGAACAAGGAAAAAAAGCAAAGCAGATCAGAGGCCCCCCAAATCTATTTTCACTTTCTGGTTCCATTTCTGGAAGGATGTGCAGAGGCGAGGCCAGCAGAGAGGAGCCCCTGGGTCCCCCAAACCCCAGGCCTGCCGGGCTGCTCTGGGTCTGCACTGCCCATTGACAGGGGCACTGTTTAGGCGCTCACTCCGGTCTGGTGTGCAAGGAGGAGGGTGGCCTGGTCTGGATGGGACTGTGCACTCAGAGTGAGGTATCAGCCACCTCTCTGGCCCGGGGTCCCTGGCAAGAGGAATGCTCTTTGCTGATCACAGCTTCAAGGCTCCTCAGGTGGGGAAGGCTACCTGGGCAGCAGATGGCAGAGGTGGCGGACGGGAGACCAGAAGCAGCCAGGGTACAAAGATCTGGTTTTTAAATACACTCACTCTAGAAGATCAGCTATCCCTGCTAAGCAGATGCATTGTAAATTCTATGAAAAGCACAAATGAACTTTAGAAGACAGGTCCTAATAAGCAATTCTAATTATCACCTTCATTAGCTGCTCCAGTCCCAGGGTGATCTATTTTCATACTGGGAAGGCCCCGTATCCACATTTGCCTGGAAAAGTCTGTTCCTCTGGCTTCTCCAGATGTGGCATTTGGTGTGGGGAAAGGTGCCCCTGACCTTGGGCAGGGGGCAGAGGTAGAAAGTTCTGTCCCACCCCAGAATCTTTGTATTCCATGCTGACTAGCTGCCTGTTTCGTGTGTCAGTACTTTTTGGAGGAGAAAAGACCCCACTGAAGAAACGGCCCCAGGGGTTTGCCATTTAGTCTGATCGGCAGTGTGTCGTGTGAGTTTAGCATGGTGCGGGGTAAACGCTGAGAGCAGCCCACACGGGAGTGTCGCATGGCCGGGTCCCGGTGGCAGCTTTTTCCGTGTACTAGCTCTTGTGCACTCAGAACATCGTAATTGCTTCGTGGGCTGAGCGTCCTATTATTCCATTTCATGTGTGGAAACAGGAGAACACAGAGGTCCAGAGCGGGGAAGTGACAGCCAGAAAGCAGTTGATAGATGGCCCTCGGGATCTGAATTCAGAGCAGAGCTCCCCTACTGCCTGGCTTCTGCCGCCATTTCAAGTTCAAAGTTAAGGGCCGTGTCCTACCTATCTCAGACTTTGCAAATCCCATTTGGGAACCGCGATGGAAATAGTACCTTGACATTGTACTTTCAGCTTTTTTCACTTCTCAATGGGAACCCATGCCTGAAGTTTAACAGCTGCCCTATACAGAATGAGTTCAACTCTCCGGATCCTTCCTTGAAGCTTGTCGGTGGGGGTGGAATCCCCCCTCTGCCGAGCACCCTGGTTTGGGAAGACTGAGCCCTCACCGAGTCTGGTAGACTTCCTCTCCCGACCCTTGCCTCACTCATAACCGACACGCAACAGTTGCCTCCTAGCTGGGTGAAAGAAGATCATGATTGAAGAATGAATGAACGAGCCCAGCTGCCTTTTAGCTGCACCACCCCCTGCCCTGTTCCAGCTCTTGGGGACCACTGACTGCCCCAAACACACACCGAGCCTCTGTGCCTCCCCGCCTGTGTGGTCCCACCTGCCCGAAACGCCCATGCCCTCACTTCTACTCCTGAACGCCTATCCATCCTTCCAGCCCCAAACTGACCCTTACTCCCCTTAAACGTCCCCTGAAATGACTCCTCAGCTGAGTGAAGTCTTCCTTCCCCTGGCTCCCCCAGCACTCCACCTGTGCACACCACATGTCACCGTCACACTTGGACTGCACTGTGGTTATTTGCCCGTCTGCCTCTCTGTTTGACAGGCGAGACAGGGTTCCCCAAGGTTAGGAACCAAATCCAGTTCATCTCTGAGTCCCCAAACCTAGTGTTCAATGAAAGTCTTTGAAAATTAAACAGGAAGTTTAAGGCTCACGTCTCTAGCTGAGTAGAAGACCCGTAAGGACCACATCCATTGGGCCTTGGTCTCCACTTCCGCTCAAAGCTGACTTTGAAACACAGAGACACCTGTTTTCTGGAACATTCCAGGTGAGAGCAGAGGTTTCATCAACTACATCTTGGCTCTCCCCCGCCCCAACAAAGCAGAGCTCCAAAGTCCTGCTGAAGGGTAGGTGTCTGCTGCTGAGATGGAGTCTGCTTGCCACACAGAGGGACAGATCTTGGCTGGTCACTGGACCCCATCCCAATGGCAAACATGTGAGGACAACAGTGCACACAACATTCCAAGTGTCTCAAAGGACTGTCCCAGAGGTGTAAACACCCAGCTACAGAAAATGTCTTTTCTTGGCATAAATGGAACTGGAGCCGGAAAAGACGGCATTCACGCTGCCTGTCACTACCAGAACCAATAAGTAGAGACAAGGATTGAATCTTTATGGGCACTTCATTCAGATGCTGGTGATCTGAGAAAACAATGGGTTATGTACCCTCAAAAACTGTCTTAATATCTCATCTAAAGCTGACCATTTTTATAAGGAGAAGAAAGGGTGAGTAAAGAGTTTGGAAAAAAGGTTAGCTGGCTAAGAGTTGCAGTCTGATGTTACTTTTCCTAGGACTTCTTTATCTGGCAATCAACAATTCTTTATCTGCATCACAGACGTTCCCTCCCTAGAACACAGTGGCTCAGATGCCACCTCCATGGCTTGCAGACCTCCTAGGGCACAAAGGTTGACTTGCTCCTGGACCTCTTGGAGTCACATACGTCTGCATTCCAGCTCCTGGAATGACAGCTTTCTCCCTGCATTAATCACTTATGCCTATCAACCAAGGCTAACATTTTTAACGCCTGGGTTTCTGTCAGAACCACAAGAGCACCGGGACCCCCATGAGATCAAATCCTTACTTTGCATTTTCTTAGCTGGGCAGATAACTTCCCTCCTCTGTAAAATGGGTACAACATAGTCCTTGTCTCAGAGCTGTCGTGAAGACTAAATGAGATGGTGTCTGCAGGGGCAATAATGTAAACAGTTAGATAACCAGTAAAGCCCATGCATTGTGCTGAAACACGATAGTGAGAAGCTAGGAAAATTCCTTGGTGAGTGGAATAAGGAAACAGACAGATAGCTGAACACAATGGCCAAGCAATTTCCAGCCAGAGGCAGAGGGTCACCTCCCCAGAGATAAGAGATGGAGACAAAGGACCCGGCATGCTCCTGCTCTCCCTCTGGGGAGCAGCGCATGCCATTCCCTTTCCCCTCTTCTTCCCTCTCTTCTTCCTCCACAGGCACACATCTCCTAAACTCTAAGGGACCCGAGACTTACAATCAGGGGAACCTGTCCCAAAGGACCCCTTTTCTCTGACTTCCCACCCTCGGCTCTGCTGTTGCTTCTCTTATGCTCAATCCTTCCTGGTTTCACTGTCCCCAGCTTTAATAAATGCATCCTCACGGTCACCTGGACGCGTGTTGTGACACTTTCCTACACGACGTCAAGAACCCCCACGCTACCGACTGGCCCCAGGCAGACCCACCCAGGGCCAGGCCCCTGGGTGGCAACCGTTCCAGTGACCACCGTCTGGTGAAACTGGCCCGTGTGCTGGTCTGCAAAGCTGAGCACGCCCTGGGATATATGCGTAGGGCTCAGACCGTGTCGGCATGCTGTGGGCAGGTAAAAATGGCAGCTGCTGTAATTATCGGTGCTGTGTTTTTACGGTCCCATCACCATTTGTCAAAAAGCCTGTTCATATGCTAGGTACACACGGGGATGCTGATTTGAAAAATTCGTTTAAATGCCTTCACCCCTGACTGGTTTCCACCGTTGTCAGGAGGGAGCCTCCCTGATGTGACAAATCTCGCTTTGTCCCTGGGCTGGGGGTGTGGAAGGCACCACTGGCAAAGATCAATCCGAAGCAATTAAACCCCTGCCAGGTCTGATTGGAACAGGGGCTGGACTGATTGGAAATGCACTGGAATGGGAAACCCTGTGGGACTCGGCCCCAAGGCACCCCCCGACCGGCAGGTGCCTCCTCCCAGGTTCAACAGCCCAACACAGGTGCCTCTAAATGTCTCCTGGAGAAAGGCTTCTGCAGACAGACAGCAGAAAGGTTAGTTACTCACTTCTTCTGGGGGCCCAGCACCAGGGGCATACATTTATTACAGCAGCTGCCATGCTGCATTTTAATGGTGCTTTTGGATCTGTGTAGTTCTCACTCTGTCGTTAGGTCCTTGAGAGGTGGGTCTGTTTCCTGTTCATACTCAGACCCTCTCCCTTCATGTGTCCAGCACATTCTACAGGCACTGTGGTCAGTCACACCTTTCAATTACAAATGACAAACAACACAACCCAAACGGGGTTAAAAAGTCATTGTTGGCTCACACAGCTGGGAAGTCCAAAGGTAGTTCTACATCCAGATGTAAATTGGCCAAGGAGCTCAAATGATACCACCAGCCCTTTTTTCCCTCTCTGAGCATGACTTGGCTTCTCTTCCTGTGTTGGTTCCCTGCTCAGATGGGCTCTTTCCTCCTGGTGTCAAGATGGCTGCCAGCAGCTCCAGCCTCATCTTCTCCCTTGCTCAAGTTCATTCATTGGTAAGTATGTATCTCTTGTCCAATGGTCTCAGAAAAAGCCTCATTGTGTCTCTCTAGACCTGACTGGGTCAAGTGCCCATCCTGGAACCAATCAGCGTGGCCTGGGGGCTGTGATGCTCAGGACTGACTATTACGTGAAACAGTGCAGGTCTATGCTAGCACTCTGTGAAGCAAGAAACATCAGGGAGGAAACTGGGTCCTCTGTTAGAACTCTTTAAGGCTTGATGATAATAATACCTCTTTGGTATTCCTTTCCCGCTCCTTCTGTTACTCCAGGGCAGGAATTCTGTGTTCAGTGTCTGTCTTTCTATTCCTTCTCATAGGAAGGGCTTTGCAAATCACATTCACTAAGGACAGGATGGCTGAGGGAGGGCAAAACAACCCTTCTTGGCAACTTGAATCTGATAAGAAGCAATTGTTTTCATGACCAATCCGAGTGCCAAAGTGCAGACGGATGCTTCATTAGCTAGATGCAGCTTCCTCCAATAACTCAGTTTAGGTCTGTTGGGAAAAGACTTTCTATTTTCTGTTGACAAACCTTGCTTCACTTAGAAGTATTCTAAATACACAATGAACAATCTCGATGTAGCATATCTGTGTATTGAGTACAAAGTATGGATACGTGTGTAGTATAAATCTGTGGGTACCAAGCAGGAAATACCTAATTTCTTTGACGGTCCATGGAATAATTACATCTTAGACCCGAGAAATTCTCAGTTCTGTAATCAAGAACTGAGATTACAAAGGAAATCTCAGTAAATCTTGGAAGAGAGTCTATGGGCCTCCCTCCCTGACCACAATGCCAGGAAAAAGAGGACACCTTTGAGACAGCTCCACGTGAGACGGCCGCTGAGAAGGCCGTGGCATGGTGTTCTCCCTCACCTGTCCTGGCTGGCCAGGATTCCGCGCCAGGAAATGATGACCAGGGTGGGGAACATCCAGATGGGGCGTCAGGGCAGGACGGCCCCATCACTACGTCCTAATTCCTTTCTTTCACTGATATTTGTTGGTTGATCCAAGAGGCTTCAGGGTGCCCAGTGGGAACAGAAGGAGGAGGAGCAGAGGTGCTTTAGACACTCAGGAAAGCCCCGAAGGACAAGATAGTCCTGCCCTCCTTATTAGCTGGAGCAAGTGACCATGGCCATGACAGAGAGGAGACTAGACAGACACGGGCTACCCTGAGGGCCTTAAACCCAGAAGGGCATCCTAATTAGGTTCAGAGTAGGAGAGTGATAATCGGATTTCAGATCAGATGGGGGTAAGAGAAAAAAAAAAGCAGTGAATGAAAGAAGGTAAAGATGAAGGCAATCCATACCTCTCTTCCACCTCTCAGAAATGATTTGAGGTGGATTTTTATAAAGGCATATAGTCATGCAGAGTGTGTTTGGAGCTCAAACTTTGGAATAAAAAAGAATCAGATTTAGATCCCAGCTCTGCCACCTCTTGCTGTGTGACCTTGCCCAAGTCACGTATCTCTGATTTCTTATCTGTGAAACAGGAGTCATAATAGTTCCCGCAGCTCACAGGCTTGTTGGAGGACAAAATGGGCTAAGGCCTGAGGTGTGCCAGGCACTGAACCCGCACTGGGAAGTTACTAACGCTGGCCTGGAAAGTCGCCTCTGGATACCCCAGTGGCCACAGTCAAGACGCAAGCATGAGCGGCCGTAAGATTCAGCATCCATAAGCTACAATGGAATCAGCATTCCGGTTCATGTCACACTGGCTTGAGGAGGTTTCATCCCGTGGCTCTCCCTAGGACGCACGCGGCGAGGCGGGGACGATGGCCGCGAAGACGTCTTCCCGGCCCATGAACCGGAGAGCTCCAGGGGCTGTTCCGTTAAGGCCTCTCGGTGCTTGCTAGTGCCGTAAGAATGCAAATAAAAGCATTTGCGTATCTTTCTCTAAATTTATTTATTTTTTAAAGGATGGTGTCTTCCATTCTAGTTCATACTGTCAATACGTAGCTTTTCCATGGAGCTCTGTTTCAGGGAGAAACAGCAGAACTGAATGGAAGACTCGCACACGAATGTTCATAGCCGTGTTGTTTGCGACATGTGGAAACGACCCAGGTGTCCATCAGCTCGTGAAAGGATAAACAAAACGGGCATGTCCGCGGAAGACAACATGATTCCGCCATAAAAAGGAATGAAGTACTGATACACGCTACCACATGGATGAACCTTGGAAACAGTAGGGTAAGGGACAGCAGCCAATCACAGAAGGCCGCTTTATATGATTCTGTTTATATGAAATTTCCAGAGCAGGTAGATCTATAGTCGTAGAAAGCAGAACGGGGGTTGCTGAGGACGGTACCCTGTGGGCGGATTCCAGAGCACATGAATCATATCCCAATAAAACTATTACAACAAGAAAAAAAAAAGTCAACCACTTTGGCCATCGGCCATACGTAAGGGACTCTGAACTGAAACAGCTGGAATGGTCTTTCCTAGATAATGAGCAAAACGGCCTCAGGGAAAATCAAGGGACAACAGATTTCATTGGGAAAAAGTCCCTGAAATGCTAATGAATCTGTGGGTATCCTCCACACTGCAATAAATTGGGCCCCAGAGTATCAAGGGGCCCCCTTCCAAGCCACCCTTAGCCCGGTGTGTAGAGTCCCGCAATCCCAGAGCCGGGTGGCTGTGGCTCGGTCCGCAGGCTTGCGATCACAGCAGCTTCTCGGGTCTATTTCCTTTCTGAGTATTTGCATGCATTCCCACGGTGCTCACCACTTGGCAGTCAATGATTGCTGATATGAATACTGAGCTACAGGTCAGACACCGCGTTGAACGCTTGACGTACCTTATTTCATTTTATCCTCCTAGTAACCTCTAAAGGGGGTACTGTCACCCCCTTTTACGAAGGAGATGATGTGTCTCAGAGAAGCAATGTGACATGTGCCAGGTCTTGGCCCCAAGCCCATCGGACTCCAGAACCTGCTCTTCACCTTTCCGCATCCTTTACCTTCATCCCTCCCCCCGGACATTGCATCCAAACCTCGCCTGGTGGATTTCAGCTCCTTTTCTTCTGTTCTGAGTACAAATCGGTATCCTCTGCAGAAAGCCCTGCATGTGGCTGAAGATAATTTCCAAAGCATCTCTTGGCTTTCTCTGCTTAATTAAGCAGCTTGCCTCCCAAAGAGAAGCATCGAGTGATGGCGGAGGAGGAGGAATCTGAGTTCCTGTTGAATTGTAAAATCTCTGACTGAGCCCACAAGAGCCTGACAACAAATAGATGCTCGTGTTTATCTTAGAACAATGGGCACAATGCCTACTGCCGTGATGAGAATAATCGAAGATTTAAGAAACACAGGAAAGGCACAAGCTCCCCTGAGACCGGCATCTCTAAAAGCGGGGAATATGGACTCCTTACATCTGCTTAGCAAACGCCCGTGGGGAGAGTCAGTCCTGGCCACCCTCCCCCTGTCTGCACCCACTCCCCGATTTCTATGGCCGTTATCCTCACGAGCACATGGCATCTCGGAACACGTCAGTGGTGTTTACCTGCATCTGATTTTACAGTGCAGACCCCGGCAATAACAACGACTGCCCAACTTACACCCAAGCCCCCAAGGAAGCAAGCCTATTATTACCTGCCTGCCACACCCGGCGGTGCATTCCGATGACTTCTGTGCTCCTCATCACTAACAGAAGTAGCAAATGTACCATCGTTTTAGTGGCTGATGGAAAAATCAATCCGTCAATAGACCTGCTTTGACAGAAGCAGCGGAAGCAGCCTCTCCTTTTTTTTCAAAGGGTGAAATAGCCTTCCTTTCCTATTTATTCTGGAAACTTCTGCACCAATGGCAAAGGCAAGCTGGTGACTAGGTGCAGCAGCAAGACCTCAGAGGTCATTTCCAGGTCCGACCCCGCCAGTCGTCACGTGCACTTGGGCCAGCTTGGCCTGGGCTTGGAGTTTCCAAGCAGAGAGTGGGATTGGCCCTTCTCTGGAACCCCCCCAACCCCCCCCCCCCCCCAAGGACTGCTCCACTGTCAGCCACTTTCCTTCCCGCTGCAGGACAGCCACTGGCTTGGAGTTCCAGGCTGACCCAGGACAGGGGGACCCTATGTCATCTCGCCAGGGTCACGGGCCCTAGGCTGGGGGCACAGCAGTCCGTCTCAGTGAAAGGCTGTGCCTGGTCACTGTGCCTCTGGGTGACAAGGGGACAGGAGGTGAGAAGCAGCGACCCTTACGGTGTAGTTGTGTGGTGTTGGGCCGAGCTGGGGGGCGTTGACAGAAACCACACAAGGTGGCCATGGAGCCAGACAGCAAGGTGCAAATCCATTTAGAAACTCTTCTTAGCAGCGGTGCTGAGAAAGAATTCCACTCAGAGCAACAGGCAACAGATAAAAATAACTGCGGTGCAGCAGGGAGGCAGACACCTAGGCAGGGGACTGTGGGAAAGAAGCGTTCTGTTCTTTAAGTCCTCCTCCGTTTGGTGGGCTGGAGACAAACGGCTGACGGCCCTCGAGTATTTCCTGAGTCACGTTCCCTGGACCCCTGACGGCAGGGCCAAATGGAAACAACGATCACCTTCCCGCAGCCCACCTTCTCCGCACTCGGGGTCTGCCGGGCTCCCAGAATCATTGCACCTGTGTGTCTCGCCAGCTGGCTTCTCCACCAGCTGAGTTCCAGCCCAGGACACCATCTCGTGTTACACATTTGGAGGTGTACTTCCTGAGAACACTGGCTGGACCCCAACAAGGTCGGAAACACCCGAGTGACTGGGAAATGTGCTTCTCCTTCCTGGATCCGGGCCTCACGGTTTGTGGAAGAGATCTCTCCCTCCCTGCGAGGAACTAGGCAAGGAGATTCAACACTGCAAGGGAGACCCCACAGGCAAGGGTCTTCCCTCAGTCCCAGCTCATCTCAGGCACTGGTGACAGCGACTGGCCTGGTGGCGGATCCCCCGCCCCCAGGAGAGATGACACCGGAAGGAAGCATCACACTCAGCGCACACAAGGCTGGTAAAACCATTGAATGGGGGAAAGCCCTCCTACCCCCTCCCAGCACCTGATGGGGGCTGGGACCGGGGGAAAGCGGGCACATGCGCAATAGAGGTCAGAATGGCGGCAGGGGGCGGTGCTGGGTTGAAGAAACCAGTCAGTCTAGCCCGGGGGAAAGACAGGATTGGTGGGGGGTGGACACGTCCTCAGTGTGCAGTAGTTTGGGCTGAGAAAGCACTTGGTCCACCCATGTGGGAAATGGATATAAACCCAAGGGAAGGAGGGGATGGGTCTCTTACCCACCTCGTGAACGTGCTGGCCAGTGCGCGTGCAGGACTTTACAGCCCTGGAAGCCACGTGGCCAGCGACGGTGCTGGCCCCACACGTGGGTTCCAGGGAGGGAGCCTGACGCCTGACAGTAGCAGGGAGACGAGGTGAGCTGCTTGGATGACCACGCAGTGGTCGCCCGTGGCTCCCAAAGGGGGCGGTACTTTAGACGGGAGAGGAACTCTGGATGGTGCCTTTGGTTTTGGTCTGGCTGAGGTCGGCTGGCTTTTCCTCTGGGTTTCCCCGGAGAGGATGGGCTTTGAGACAAGGTGTCTGCCATTCTCCTAGATGGCACAGCCTTTGAATAAAAACCTCCTTCCTTCCTCACCAGCCTCTGCCTCTAGAATGTGCCTCCTGGTGGTGGTGGGCAGCCGAACCCCACTTTGGTTTGGTAACATGGTAGCCCGAAAGGCTCGCCAACGTGCAAGCTCAGTAAAAACGTGTCAGGCAAGTGTAAGTAGCAAGAGGCTCAGCTCCCTGACATGGAGACATCTGGAGCCTGGCACGCAGGGACAATCAGTAAAAGGTAACTCTTACCATCTGATTACAGGGGCAGGGAAAGGAATGTTCTGGTCACAGAAGTTGCATTCCGTACCCCCGAGCCCCATTTCAGAGCCACTTTTCTGAGGCCCACATTTGTCATCTGCCAGTGGCACGAACTCTGGCCAAAAGTACCCAGCGAGGCCATCTGGCTCTTTGGACATAAGCTCACTGCTGGGCCTGCTGTGGGCAGAGGCTGGAGACACTGGCCAAGCCAGACATGGGGGCCCTTTATGTGGGGGTCAGGAGGGAGAGGTGGGGCTCGCAGGTGAGGGGTCATAGAGCTGCTGCCCACGCCACCCCAGGCAGGACGCAGGTCTCGTGCCTCCCCCATAGCAGGGCCTCCACCATCATCTGATCCTCACGTGGCTGACTCAGGCAGCTGGGCTCCCCGTTCGAGACAAGCTGGGCTGCAGTCTGGATGGGTGCTGTGTCCACACCCGCTGGCCCTCAGCGCCCAGGGCTGCCTGGACCTCCTTCCTCCCTGAGGCCCCAGGAAAGCCAGACCCTCGAACGTGGACACCTGGAGCTCTCTGGAGGCTGGCTTCGGCGGGTGGCCCTAAGGTGGAGAGAGGTGGGGAGGAAGGCCAGAGAGGGAGACCCCCAAGATAGAGCTCCATAGGGAGATACACCCCCAAGTGCAGTCCCATGGGAAGAGAGAACATTTCCTGTGCCTGTATGTATAGTGGGTACCATTCTCCCTGCTTAATATGCACCAACGTTTTGAGACAGGCCTTGCCATCCCAGTGTGCAGCTGAGAACACTGAGGCCCGGAGTGGATAAGTCCAGCCCAGGTGGTAGGGGGAGGAGCCAAGATTCAAGCCTCTGCAAGGGGACCCCAAAGGCCTAGCCTCTGGCTTTAGCTAGGTTTTCAGGCCCCCTCACTGGAAACCCCAAAGGAGCCTCTATGAACAGGTGCCTTTGTTCCCCTGCCCACGCCTCATCGGTTCCACCTGGTCCCCGCACAGCCGTGGCGGCGTCCTTCCTCAGGACCCAGGTGGAGAGGCTCTGCTCCTAGAGTGCTGGGGCAGGGTCAGAGGACACGGACACCCTGCTCCAGGCTGTGCAGGAGCAGGGGCAGAGGGTGGCTGGCAGCCGGGAGCGGGTGAGGTGGGGCCACCGCCCGCCGCCGCAGAAGGGAGTCCTGAGCCGTGCGCTTGCGGGACAGGCCTGGTACACACTGGCTTTAAGGATCCCATCAGCTGGCGTCCTGGCCAGTGGCCCCCTGGGCAGGCATGCACCCAGTGTGACAGGAAGGTGCCAGAGCAGCACCCGCCCCATGGCAGCTCCATCATGGCGTGCTTAGAAGGGGAGCATCTGTCCAATGGGGCTGCGGGGACATCTCCCAGGAGGGAGAGGTGAGGTGGGGACCAGGAGGGGATTAAGGTCAAGAATGACACATTGGCAGCAGAAGGGCCAGCTGGACAAAGGCAGGCAGTCCCTCCGGGTAAACTCGTGCGAAGCCTGCTCTGAGCCCTCACGGTGCCCGGCCCCCGGGGATGCAGAGCTGAGGAAGACGGAGAGGCTGCCTGTAAGGGGCGTACGTAAGGCGGGCCCTTGGCACCACCCCCGAATGGAGACTCAGGTTTCCCTCTGAGAGATTCGAGTCAGGAAACCAACGTATAACTTCCAGAGTCTGGGACTGGGGGGACGCGGGGAGGTGCATGCTACCTAGGGATCGGTCGTGGTTGGCACGGTGGGGCCACCTTCCCAGGCAGGTGCCGCCAACTCGGTGGGACCTCCCAGTGGAAACCTCTCCAGGGTGGCAGCCACCTAAGCAAACACTTCTGGTTGTCTGGTCCGTGCCGTGCGTCACGCTGCGTGCTGGGGCTGCGAAGAACAAGACACAGCCCCTGTCGTCAAGGAATTTGCAGGCGCGAATGCAAATGTCTGTGTGACTGGCGTGGCAGTGAGGTGGACGGACGGTTGTGGGGTCACACGTTCAGGGCAGGCTGCTCGGGGTCGGATTCTCGCTCTACTTCCTAGCTGCATAACTTAGGGCAAGTGACTTAAGCTCTCGGAACCTCGCTTTTCCCATCTGCAAAGTGGGGATGATTGTGGTAGCACCTGCCTCCTTGGGTTGGTATGAGGACTTAAGAAGATGCAGTCTGTTTGTCGTGACTTCCGCTTCCGTGGCTGGTCAAGAAGGGAATGGTCCTGCTGATTGAGGGGTGGCCTTCGCCAGCACAGTAAAGTTTGGGAGCAATCGGGGCAGGCTTTCTCAAAACTGAAGAGAAAGCCTGACGGCATTGGAAGATCTCGACGACAAGCAAACATACAAGAAGTAGCAAACCTCCCCAAGTGCCCGTCTTCATTGCGGTGGTGAGACGGTGGAGCCTGGAGATGCTTCTCCCCGTGTGGAAACTGGATGAATGATAAAGGCGGTGGCTTGCATCCGATTTTTAATTTTGATGAAAAGAGTCTCAATCAGCAGCGAATGCCTCCCGGGATCAACATCTCAAAAGAGAAAGCATAAGCCCTAAAATGTATCCTTTAAGGATGCATACAAGTGACCCCCAGGGAAGCTGGGTACAAATTCCCCTCTTCAGTCTCCTTGCAGGAATCTCCTTTGTTTCTGAGTGCGCTCTGGTTACAGAGTTCCCGGGGTTTTGCAGCGCCCCATGCCCCTCCCAACCCCATTCCCATAAGCCCCGCTATTTTCAGTGTGGGATTATATAGAATGTGGGGTTTCCAGGAACACATGTGGCAGGACGGTAGAAGTCTCTGTGTTAAGGTGTGTCACGAGCTTAAGCACAGTGCCAGGTACACAGTAAGCACTCAGTAAACGGTAGCTGCTCTCTATTTTGTTATTGCTATCGCTGTGTGGATGGTGATGATGATTGGAATTGATAACAGCCGGGGAAACTCACACCCACGTGAGGGGCAGGAGACTCCAGCTCCAGCGAACCTCAGGGTGGCCATTGGCCCTGGGACTCTGGTTGCCACTTCTAGCGATTCACTAAGCATGACACCCACTGGCAGCTTGAGCCAAGTGCAGCTTGGCCTGGGGACGGCAGACAGGACTGAAGGAACAACCCTTCACTCTGAGAATAGTCAAACACAGAACACGGCAGCCCCTGCCTCAGCTCGCTGGTCTGCAAAATGAAGGCAGGCACTGGAGGGTCCCCAGGTCCCCAGCTTCGATTCCTAGCGCCCCCCCCCCGGTCCAGCTCTGCTCCCTGAAGCCACCACAGGCTCCCTTAGCTGGCCCTTGCCTGTGTTCCTGGCCTCTTGATACCGTTCAAGCTCACACCAGCTTTTGCATCCAAGGTGCTCCGGGGACACACCGCCCTGATACCTGCCACCAACGCTGCCTCCGTGCAGGCCGTGAGGATGACGAGAAAGCCCAGGGCTCACACAGCCCTTGATGAAGCGCCAGGCCGGTGGGGTGATGTACGGCGCGTGGGATGAATGGCGATGTTTCGATCGTCACGCGGAGGGTGGGCAGCTGCCTAATGGAACTGTCGATCTCATTGACAGGCGACATCTGCAGCTTCCGACTTGAAGAGTGGATGTTCATGCTCCCCCTCGGGGACCCCCGCGCTGAACTCCAAAACCACACCCCTACATGCACACCTTGCAGAGAGAGAGCTACTTCTTCCTCGACACAGAGGGGGTCTTTCGTGAGCACGGGGCGTGTCCCCCCACATTCCTGACCCCCCCACTTGCCCACCGGTTCTTGTGACAGCCCTGCAGAATGATGGACACACTGCCCCCATGGTACAGATGAGGAAGCCGAAGTTCAAAGCCAGTTGGGGGCAGAGCTAGAACTGTGTCTTCCTTGTTCTGGCAGCTCTTCCCCGGGGTCATCCCAAAGTTCTCAGCTGGGTGACACCCTCTTGGCAGAAGGAGAAGACAGGCTGAGAAAGGGAACAGAAGAGAGAGAAACAACAGGAGAGAGGGGAGCTGGGGAGGCGGGTGAGATGCTTGGGAGGGCCTGAGTGTGGGGAGGGAGACCCAGGGGGAGAGAGAGGAAGGACGACAACCTGGCCCCTTCCTCCAACCTGACTTGTCTTTCACACGCATGGGCCATTCACTTACTCATCCAACAAGCATTTACTGAGCACCCTCTGTGTACCGGGCACTGTTCTGGGCCTGGGGACGCTGCCCTGAATGGAGCAGATGAAGCATCACAGAGCTGACCTGCTGGTGGGGGAGGCTGCAATGTGCAGACGCGCACCCTTCACTGTGAACCCGAGGCTCAGATCGGAATGCGGAGGCGGCAGTCGAAAGAGCAGGCCCTTCCCAGGCCCGGCGCCCCTCCTCTGTTGCAGCCCCAAACTGATCGCTCCAATTAAACCAAGATGGTTGAGATAGAGCCGAAGCTCTGGGCAAAGCCAGGTAAACGCAGCCCCAGTTTGTCCTCCGCGGGCCCCTGAGCACATGCCCCCTGGCGTTGATTGACAACGGCCCCTTCAGAAGCCCCCTGTGGGCTCAGGGGGGCGGGTGGAGCTGTGGTGTCTGAGATCAGCATGCAGCGTGAAGCCGACAGTGCAAATTGTGGAATTGCGTAAGCTTTTAAACATATTGCCTGCATATCTTTTATTTTTATTGTGCTAGAAACACAAATGAAAACAGCCATAATCTGTCTCTCAACAAACAAAGGCAGTAAAAGAAAGGGGGAGAAGAGTCTCTACCCACTTTCCATTCCCTGAGCCTCCTTCCGGCTGTGGGACAGAGCAGGTCATAGAAAGCCCATGGGGAGGGTCTTCAGGCTCCGGCTGCCGTGCTGGGCAAGGAAGAGCTGGAGGGACTTGCCCAGCGAACCCACTGGCAGAGGCTGTGGATGCAGACAGACTCTGGCTCAGCTGAGGCTTGCCTGCTGCTTGCCGGCCGTGTGACCTTGACTCAGTCCCTTAATCTCTCGGAGCCACAGTCGCCTTGCTGTGCAGGAAGGAGGAAGTTAACAAAGGCAGGGTTGCCTGGAACTTAGAGGGCCCGCGGGAACTTCAGCAGTTATCACCACCATGGTCAATGTCATTGTTAGGAACAAAATGCGGACGAAAAGTCACGCACACCAGCCTTTTCCAGCTCACTCCCCACTTTTCCTCACACAGGCATTTCCCCAGTAAGAAGTCCTTCTGTGTTTAGTCCCATCTCGGAGGGCCTGGGCTAATGCACACAACTCAAAGAGCATCACTTTACATCACAAGGAACACAGGTTACAGGTGCCGCAGAGAAGACAATTTGAGACACTAACAGCCAGCCCATCGAAGACATTCAAAGCTAAAGAGAAGAGTGGCTCACCCCCCTCCCTCCCATCCATCTATTCATCCATCCATCCACCCAGCCAAGGATACACCTGCCCACCCAACCCACAAACCAGCCAAGCAGTAGGATGGGATGTTGGACAAACCGCGGCATTCCCGGCCTTGAAGCTGCCCCGATAACCCCCGGGGAAGCCAGGAAGAGACTGGAAGAAGCGTCATTTCCTCCCAGTTGGAAAGGGACTCTGTTGTCTGAGTTGATTCCCACTTAGATGGGGTAAATATATACCCTACGGCTGCTCACATCTTCTTCACGGAGAACAATCTCATTTCAGCCTTGGCTCTGTGCCCCGGAAGGAAGCCTGCAAGACACACACCTTCCAGCACATGTTCAGCGGGCTGACAGCCCGGGAAGGAGGCTGTTATGCAAAGTGCAGCCGCGAGAGTGTGAAGCCGGTTTCGGGGAGTCGCTGTTGATAACGGGGAGGGTGAGGAAGCAGAGAGCTGTCCCAGGCCCTTAGCTCACAGCCCCTTGTTTTACTCCCACAGCACCTCCCAGAGGAGGAAGGCCTAGGTATTATCCCCATCTTACAGATGAAGAGACTGAGGCGCAGAGAGGCAAAGCAGCCTCCCTAAGAGGCGAGTCTGAGAAAAGACAGCGGGCTGGTGGCTTCCCAGAGATGAGGCTCCTACACACGCCAGGGCGGCTCCAGGGCCGACGGGGGCTGCTGATGGGAGCCTGAAGCACACACACTTGGGGAATGGAAAGGGGGTCCCCCTGGAGGACCTCTGTCTGGTCTCCATCTCTGTGAAGGTTAGGGGGAGGGGCCAAACTCCAAACGGGTTTGAAAGCTACTGTGGCTGGCTGAGTGGCTGCGATGGCGGAGACACTCTCAGGGTGAGATCCGTGCGGAGACCCCCCACCTCCGAAGGCCCACCAGGCCCGCCAGGGTTCAACCAACTCAAGACCCGCAACCAGGACAGTCCTGTAAACGTGTCTGGGAGGAGGTGATGGGAGGAGGTGAGGGCCCCGAGGGAGTGCGGAGAATACAAGGAGGTGTCAGGGCAGCGGTTGATGCAGGTATTTCCTTAAAAAACCCTCAGGTTATAAAGTGAAGACACTTGAATTCAGTGACAGGGAGGCTGGTTTGCTGGAATCGGAGCTGCCCCTGGGTCTCGGCTTTACCTGCTCCTGTCCTGAAGGATTTCCACCCCAGACCCGCCCACTGAAACCTCGCTTGTACTCGGGCCGGCTGCAAGGCCTGTTCCCAGCCAGTCTGACTTCACGTCTGGCTGCTGCAACTGTGAGATTGGAAGGCCTGAGAGGAGGGGCCTCCCACGTCCTCTCCATGTCCACAAAGCTGCCCCTCTCTCCACAGTGCCCTCGGCTGACTCAGTCCTTGTCACCCTTCAGGGCTCAGCTTCCATGTCCCCACCTCCCACCACGTACCTGAATGGGTCCTTTATGATTCTTTTTCTTATTGTTTCCTTCTTGCCCTCCCCCCGCCTCGCCCCCGCCACACCTGCTGGCCCAAGGCTGGCACACACCCACACACACACCCACACTCACACCCACACAGAGACAGAGATCTGAACTGGACGGCCGTTCTGGGAGAACCCAGTTTTCTCTTGGACTCTGCAGTGAGCATGGTGTCGTAAGTGTCCACACTGACCACCGACCGAAGCTAAGTAGTGTGACCCAACTGTATCGGGAGGGCTGGGGAGGGAGGGGCAGGGGGAAGGGGCCCAGAGCACTAAACCTTCACCCCATCACAGGACATCAAGAGGAAAATGTCTGAACTGGATAAGCCCAGAAACAGCGATCCACGGATTGTTTCAGAGGGTGGGGTGACGGGCAAAAGGGATAGCCAGCACGTGGGAAGTAGCGGGCTGTGGGCGCCGGAATCAGGGGAGGGAGTCTGGGCACGGGATTGGCATTTCTCATTATGAGTCTTTTAGTACTCTTTGATTTTTTTAATTACGTGCATGTATTATTTTGGTTAAAATAAATTTTTTTTTTTTTAAATAAGAAAAGCACAAAGGAAAGAAAAAATCCCATTGTGAATTGTGCGGCTCCTCTGATCCTTCCATGTAGCATACCCTAAGATGATGATCCGACATCAAAGCAGACAGCTTTCCCAGGCAAACGAGCACGGGAAGAACAATGTAAACAGATGTCGACTCCATTCAGCACGGTAATGAATTTTAGATATTAGATCCTGGAGGGAATATTTCACTCAATGTTTCAGGACAACGAGGGATTTCCAGAGCTGCCACCTCACACAATAGGACAGAGTGGCCCTGCCCAGGGCCTCCCCACTGGGGCCATGGATGGATATTTTGTTGTAGGCAAGACCCTCACTCCTTCCATTGTGCTGCCTCAGTTTCCTCATTGAGACCTGCTGGACCCACATGTCTGTCATTGTTCTGGAAATAAGAGATGACAGCAGACAGAGAGATCCCGTAGATGGAACAGAGAAAACGTGGACCAGGCCGTTCACCCAAGCATCCACCGCAAGATGAACAAATGCCAACTCTGTGCCAGGCATGGCTTAAAGTGCTGGGTATAAAACAGTGAGTGAAACAGACGAACATCCCCCTTTCCCCCGGGCGCTTATGTTCTAGCTGGGCATGAGGCAGAGAATAAAGAAGAGAAGTCCGTAAAAGCTGCCATAAGTAAGAGGGTGTTAAGTACTACACTGAAAGACAGGGTGGCGAGGGACACAGGAGGGGCGGGTGTCTGGGGGGGACTCACTGAGAAGAGGCCGTCTTGGCAAGCCTGAGGGAGGTCAGGGAGCCAGGCCTGCAGATGCCTGGGGAGAGGGGAGCAGCGAGCACAAAGGCCTGAAGGCTGGAGCGCTTCGGTCTGTTTGGGGACTGGCCAGGGCCACGGAACAGCTAGAACAGGGTGGTGAGGGGAGAGCAGCGTGCAGGAGGTGAGGGAGGTCATCGGAGGATCCAATTCATTGCCCAGTGTGTTCATTCCCAGGGATACTCTGTAGTTAGTGGTGTCTGCTGAAAACTAGCTTTAAAAAAAATCCCCGATTTGTAGCACTTGCTGATTTCTGTGGTGATGTCACTGAATGCAGAGTTGGGAAGGGAGGGACACATCCAGCCCCAGCTCCAGCCCCCAGCACCCCACTGCCTGTGCATGGCCTTTGACCCTTTAAACCTACAGTGACTTTTAAAAAGGAACTCCCGCCCCCAGAACCCTTCACTTAAATGCTTCGGACAGAATACATCCTTTCTGCAGTCTGAGCCTTGTGTGCTGAACACAACCCAATTTTGGCTCCGCTTCTAAGTGAGTTACCGACAAAAGCCTGCACAGGACCACACGCAGGCCAAGCTTACTGCACCGTGGGCTTTTACACTTGTTTTTGACATTTCGAATGGTCTTCCCTTGATCTTTGTATGATTGTTTCATTCTCAACATTCAGATCTCAGTTGAAAGGTCCCTCCTGAGAGCCCTTCTGGTCTCCCCTGTCCCCCACGACTCTCTTCATATTACCCTTTTTAATTTTCTTCAAAGCTCTTCTCACTACCTGAATTAAATTTTCTATCCGCCTAGTCTACCGTATCTGTCTACCCAGCATCTTCTTCAGTATGAAGGTGAGCGGCCCGCCTTTGAGATCTGGGACCCTGGGGTGCTATATACATTCCACAAGCCTGGATAGTGTCTGCTGCGTAGAAGGAATGCATTTAGTAAACATGAATACCCGGCCCTTCCGTCTGATATCTACAATAAGGGTCCTTAAATAAATGACCCTCCTGCATGGATTTGAAGAATGTGTCTCCATCAAGGACTAGTGACAGGCATCGAGGACAAGAGGCAAGTTAGTCAGAGCCACCTTCCTGGCTAAATGACCAGGTGAGTGTGGCTCTTTCCACCTGGCTGAGGGTTGGAATTTCCAGCAGCCTGAGGTCAAATGGCAACCGCTCCTCTACAGTTCAGAGAGTCACACCCAGACCCCCTCCGTCACGTGCCGTGAGGGCGAGAGGACTTGCAGCTGGCAGTTTACAGCATCCTCTCCTCTTGGCACCAGGAAAGCCTCCGTCCCTGAGTTCATGTTTAAGAGGAATTTCATGTGCTTGCTAAATGTGTCTCCTCCCTCGCACCTGGATTCCCACGGACGTGATTTCCACATGGAGAGGTGGGGCCCAAATGTCTAGAAAAGGAGGAGCAGCTTGTGACTGGGGAGAAAAGGCTGAAATGAGGCGATTTGCCAGCAATTCTGTGTGTGATTAGATCCCCACCCCAGACTTCCCAGTGCCCAGCCATCTCACGGTGTCAGTGGCTATTATTGAAACAAAGAACATAATTGCCCACTACAGAGGTGTGTTCTCCTATCCGCCATCACCACGCAAGCCCTGTCCCGGACTCAGTTCAGAGCCAAAAGGGATTCTTAGCCTGAAGCAGCCACCATGAACCACACAATGAGAGGGAGAGCCAGTGTTTTGTGAGGCCAGCTGGTGGGGAGGGTCAGAAAAACTAAAAGGCTGAGGGGTGGGATTGGAGGCCGGGGGTGGGGGGTTGGGGGGGGCTGGGTCTCCTGGAGGCAATGATGAGGGGCAGGCCCAGGGCAGGAGGCAGGACAGGATCATTTGGCTCCTCCTCCCTCGGAGTTACTGCAACCCCGTGGACACCGACAGGCTGGTTGCCCTGTCTTGCCTGCTCTGCACCCATGGGAGAGAGCGGTAGCCCTGATGTGCCTCTAAGACCCTTCACTTCATAAACCGAGCACCTACTCCATGCTGGCCATCGGGGTTGAGGGAGAGAAAAATAGCACCATGTCCTGGAAGACATTGTCCTCTAGTTAGAGAAGCAGAGCAATGACAGCAATCCTACCGATGGCTCGCATTTATTAAAATGAACTTGCTCTGCTCAAGAGAGTTTGCTGGGTGTGTTTCAGCTATTATTTTACTTTAAAATGATGCCTCGCCTTTATTGAATGTTTATTCTATGCCAGACACTGTTCTAACCATGTGTTCCCCTCATTTAATCCTCACAATGACTCAGTGAGCCTCCGCATCCCCAGCCAGTGGAAACTGAGGCCCGGGAAATGTGGGGGAACTTGTCCAAAGTCCCAGCTGTTGAAGAGGTGGAGCTAGGATGTGGACCGAGGCAGGGCTGGTTCTAACCAGTAACTTTTCACAAGAGCCCTTCTCCCACGCATCAGAGGATCATACGAGGAAATGCTAAGCATTAGTGCCCGAGGTGGCAGGGCAAGAAGTTTGAGAAGCACTTCTGCAGCCTGACCGTCTTCCCCACAAGGGCTGAGCCGAAGCCTGGACTTCCCACGATGCCCCTGGTAGGGACTAACGGGGTGGGGCGTTGGGGGCAGCTTGTCCGTCTCTCTTTTCCTTGAAGCCAGGTGGACAAAGGGCAAACCCTGAGCAGGTTTAGGAGTCAGAAAGCTAACTCTGCGTGTGACTGAGGAACGTGATCAGGAGCAGAGCCAGCGTCCAACCACTGTGGAACCTACTTGAACGAGATCTTACAAACTCGAAGGAGAGGCATGTTATCGGCATTCTGGGCGACTGACCAGCAGGATGGAGTTCTTCCTCCCACACCAGAACTCGGAGTTTCCCAGTTCCCCATCCCTCCCTCGAAGTAGAAATGTCAAACCTAAGAGACGCTCCAGAAGTCACGGATCGTTTCCAATGGCCCGCTGCCACCCCACAGTATTGCCGCAACAGTCCATCCTGGGTAGAAGGGTTAAATAGGCCTTCTCACATTTCCACGAGAGAACATCATACAGCGGTGAGGGTGAGCAACTACGTAAAACAGCGGGGATGCATTTTAGCAAGAGGATGTCAAGTGGAGAAAGGCCTGAGAGCCTCCATAAAATATGAGACTTTACAAAAATTAAGTAAACTAAATAATTATTTAGAGATCTCTAAACAAACCTGCAGTGAGACTTTGAAAAATAATCAAAGAAATGATAAAGACAAAGCTCAGAGAGGAACCTGTGTGAGATTAGATCAGGGTCTGCGTGACCTAGATCGCCCATGTGACGGGGTTAGGGGGACGGGAGGGAGAGGGCCCGCAGGTGGCCGCAGCAGGGTCGGCCCCTTCCTGGATCCGCGGGGGGCAGAGGGTCTGTGGGTGTCATTTTCATAAATTATACTTAAAAATGTTCGAGTTTATTAATCAGGTCTTTTAAAAGTATTAAATATGATATAATTAAAATTTAAAAAGGGGTACTGCCATGATATAATTAAAATTTAAAAAGGGGTAATGCCTGGGGGAATCCACGCAGAGACCCCTCCTTCCCGCCACGCAGGACTCTGGTTAGGTGAAGGGTTGGGGGGCAGGCAGGACACCAGACTCTTCACCCCTCGGGGATGCTCAGGGGATGAAGGCGACAGAGAGTCCAGGTTATAATCAGAAAGAGCAGGCCCGTCCGGCTGTGGGCCCCGCCCTCAGGACAAAAGCTGAATGAGGCTGAGTTTCATTCAAGGCCAGTGGTTCAGAGTTGAGACAAGGAACAGGAAGTCCAGAGCCTGGAACCTCAGTAGTGCCCTTGCTTTGGGACACCAGGTGCCTCCTGCTGGCCACTTGCAACAAAATCCTTAGAACGGAAAGGGGCAGGATGGAGGGGGCCATGAGGGAGGAGGGGTAGGGGGCATGTCTTACCGACTCCTCGGTCTGCCTGGTGAGGGGCAGGGTGAGGTGGCTTGGGGCCTGGGGGCCTGTTTTTGGGCGTATGTAACACTGCTGGCCTCTCCATCCCTCCCTCAGTCACTGCACGCTGCAGCCCAGTCCCTCCTTCTTAGGAGCCCAGTCCCTCCTTCTGCAGGAAGTCCTCCATGCTGTAAGCCTTGGAGCAGGCCTCCAACTTAGGGGTGGGGCCCCCTTGGCCTGTGGCTGTCCCCCAGTCTGGGGGGTAGGTAGCCTCATCAGAGTCCCATTCTTGTCTCCAGCCCAGGGGCTCACAGTGGTAGAGGTAAGGTTTTGGTCCCCATCTGCTGACGCTTGTATTCAATCACATTTAGTTATGAATCTGCAGGGACAAGGGGGTGTCATTTACTGGTTCCCTCAACCCTCAATACCAAAGGGGAAGGTAATACCCAAGGAGCTTCCTGGCCTGGAGGGATCCCTGGCCACGGGGTGGGGGCGGGTGGAGGCAGGAGATGGGGTTCGATGGTCCAAAGGAGCCCCTGACGCACGGCACCCATTTCCACTTCCGATGAAGGGCAGTTCACCGCGGACAATGCTTTAACATATAGGCCCCGGGTTCAAATCCAACTCTGCCACTTATCGGGGTGTAATTTTGGGCAGATTATTTCATCTCTGTGCCTCAGTGTCCTCCCCTGAAAATGGGGTTAATCACACCGACCTTAGTGGGGCTGTGTGGGCAGCGAGTGACATCATGCGTGCGAATCCTGGCGCGCAGAGCCCGGTGATCCCAGCGCTCAAATCAGGCTCCGACTGACGCTCGGATTCCAGCCGCGCCCCCGGGCTTCCTCCGGCCGTCCGTCTGCGGCGGACTTTAAAGGCTGCAGAAAGGTGTCTGGAGCTGCAGCCCATTCCTCATTCTTTCCTTCTTTCTGGATTTGCTCTGCAGGAACCATAACACTTTACAGGGAATTTTAATTTCTCTCCGGCAGAGAGCCAGCCCCGGATGCCACTGCCTCTCCCACCGCAGCCTTCCGGCAACGTATGTGCGGGCCGAGGACTGGGCCGAGTAGTGGAAAGACGGACAGGCGATTCTATTACCTGCCGCTCTTGGCAGGGAGACGGGGTCACTCTGCGAGGGGTCAGAGCTCCAGCCTGGCGGGTGGATGGGCATTTTTAACGAACTTACATCACATGCTCATCGGTTGATGACGAACGGTTTCAAGAGCTGCTTGCTCAAACAGCTTTAATCGAGTACAGAGACACACCAGACCAAGGGTAGGTTAGGGAACCTACCCTTTTGTGTGGGCCCCGCGAAAAGAAGTCTTCTTTAGCAGAAAGTCATTTAAAATGGGAGAATGCCCCAAACTAGCCCTTTAAGATCCACCCTATCCAGACTCAGTGTTATAACAACAGCTGCTATTATTATCATTATAGTAATAATAATAATAATCATCATCCCACGAGGCTCTCTGTTTCCATGACACTTTTGACTGCTCCTTTTCCCACTCATATATTTCCAGTGCCTGGCATAAGGTTCTCCATAATTTTATTGAACTAATAATAATAAACTTTAAATGATGATTTCTATTACATATGCATGATTTTTAAGACATTATCATTTAACCTATCACACACTTTTTCTTTTATTTTTTACTTTTTTTAGAGAGAGGGGAAGGGGGGGAGAAAGGAGAGAAACATCGATGTGTGAGAGATACATCGATCGATTGCCTCTTGCATGACCCCAGCTGGGGACCTGGCCTGCAACCCAGGCATGTACCCTGACTGGGAATAGAACCGGGACCTTCTGGTTCCCAGCCTGCACTCAATCCACTGAGCTACACCAGCCAGGGAGAAACTTTCACACTCTTATAAATAACAGATGCCACAGACAAAGGGCAGGAAAACAGGAGGCCACGCGATGCTACTTGGAAGGACAGGGAGGTCCTCCTGAGTGGGAACAAGGGGGCTCCAGGCCATGATCAGAAGGGGGAGTCACCACTGCTTGTCAAGTGCGCAGCTCACCGCGGCCATGCCCTGGCAATACTGGGGCCTCTTTGCAAGGGTTCTCGTGGGGGTGAGCAGAGAGCCTTCCCTTTCAGGGTCTCGGTAGCAGCTTACTCTTTCCCCCAGATGTCTGTGCATCGAGAAGACTTGATTAACCGCTAACCGAATGGGCTGTGACAAAAGGAACTGCCTCACCATCACACAGAGAAGAAGGCACCCATATGCATAGTGACCAGGGGCTGGCAGGGCTTGGAGGATGAACACTCTGGGCTCCTGCCCCTTGACTGCGACCCTCAGGTGTGCGCCCCACTCTGTCTCCCAGAGCTCCCCAGCAGGATGATCCCACTCGCCCACAGTGGTAACCACTCAACAACATACCCTACCTTGCTTCCCTTCCCTTCCCTCCCCTCGCCTTCTCACTGCCCTCCTCCCTACCACGGCTCCCTGGGACCTCCCCCGCCACGCCCCCGTGAATGACAAGTGCTCACGCACGTCTCAGTGTCTGCTTCCGGCCGGTGCTGGTCTAAGACAGTGGCAGAGCGGACATGCATTGTCCTGCCATCCTCCACTCATGTCCCTTCCTTCCCGAAACCCTCTGGCACACTTGTCCTGGTGTCTGGTTGGGTGGGGCTGACTCCACCCCCAGAGTCCAAGGCTGAGCACTTGACCGAGGCATCCCACTGGCTACACCGAGTGCCCAGACCAGGGGTGGACAGACTTTCTCTATGAAGGAACAGTCAGTAAATACGCCTGGCCTGGTGAGCCGTGTGGTCTGTCCCAGCTACTCGGTCCCATACTGCAGGAGAAAAGCAGCTGCAGACAGAACTGTGTAGACGAATGAGCATGGCTGCGTGCCAATAAACCTTTCGGGTCACCGAAATTTGAATTTCATGTAATTTTCACATGTCATGATATGAGGTTCTTCTTCAGATTTTTTCAACCATTTAAAGGTGTGAAAAGCCTTCTCAGTGTGTGGGCCATGCAAAAACAGGTGGTGGGACTGCTCTGGACCCTGAATCCACGACCAGCGTGGAGCGGGTCCATGACAGTGACTGTCAGCTGCAGGACGTCCGCTGGGAATTCCGGCAAGAGGCGCCCTCACCAACAGCGGCTAAGCTGTCCGAACGTGTCTTGGAAATTCCAGGGGCCATTATGGGAGGGAGTCTGCTTACGAATGAAGCATACATTCAGGACAGCAGATCCCACCGTTGGGGACAAAGAGAGAAAATGAATCAAGCCCGAATGACATCTTTAAGCCCTAGGATCCAGCCATGCCTGAAGCCAGCCACTCTTAGATTTTCGCGTTCAAGAGCTAACAAATTCACTTACATTTGCTTGTGCCCTTTTGAGTTGTGTTTCTGTCACTTGCGACCCAGAGTGTCCTGGACAGCCTAGTGAGGATTTTGGAGGATGATCTCCAGAGAAGGCAAAACTAGAGGTAGCCTTGAAGGACAGGCAGGGGTGGCCTGGCCCTCAGCAAAGCTGCTGGTCACCACCCTGCCTCAGTTTCCCATTCCGTGGGCAAAATACTCTGTTAACCCAGAGTCCAGATGGGGACTGAGTCCTGTTTTTGTAAAACCTGGGAGGTGGCCCCAATGTTTCTTGCCAGACTGAGAGCGCTGATAAGCAGTGTTGTGAGTTGGGCAGGAAAAATCGCAGCCTTCACGGCGGTGGGCTGGTGAGGCTGTGGGAAACTGTTGAACGGAGAGCAACTCATAGGAACCACGTCTCCACTTCATGCAACAGAAGGAGACCTCAGCACTCTTTTTGTTAAAGACAGAATTGGCCAATGATGGTAGCCAGGCTCTGCGGGGGTGGGGGAAGGGAGAAAGGGAGGGATCCCCTTTTCCTCAGGGGCCATAGTGCCACAGCAGAGGGGACTGGAGCCAGGACGGTCCGGGGCCTGAGAAGCACTCGCAGCCAGGGTGGAGGAGGACCGAGGGTCAACGGGGGGAGCTCAGGTGAGTCATCAGGTCTGAGGGATGGGCAGCGGCATGGGGTGCAGCAGGGCAGAAGCTGGGTAAACACAGGTGTGGTCTGGACAATGGCAGGTGGGGTAAGGAGGCAGGAGGGGCCACCTGGCCTTCAGTCGTCCTGAGCACACCAGCCCCTCAATTTCTTCCTTGTCTCTGAGCTAGCTGTGCAGGGCCCGAGGGTGGGCACCTGACCCTGTCTGCCGATTACAGCGCAGCATCCCTCAGCCTCAGGGGTCAGTTCAGGGGTGGCCATGGCACCAAAGTGGGCCAAAGAGAGGTCTCCCTAGAACCTCCGCTGGAACTGTTGCTCTTTCCTCCGGGGTCCAAGGTCCACAGAACACAAGTCTAGAGCTTCTGATGGCCACTTGTGATGACCCAGGGAGAACCTGTCTGAGACTGAAGATAACACAATGAAGAAAGAGCCAAAAAGAGAGACAGATTCATTTTGACATGATTTGAGCCTCTGGATCCAGCTGTGCCTGAAGCTAGCTACCCTTGGACTTCTTAAAAATTCGCACCAGTAACCACCCTCCCTGGTTTTTAAAATGAAACCATCTCCCGCACCCCCAAGCGAAAGAGTGTTAACATAGCGGTGAAGAAGGCTCGGGTGTTGGCCACTTGCCAGTGGGGGCTAGTGGTGAACGCCACTTTTGCCTGCCCCTCACTAGCAAGGGCTGGGGAAGACAAGACCTTTAGGACAAAGTCTATACTCAGGCGGTTCACAAGGCCCTCTGGTTTCCGGTGTACATCTGTCCTTCCAGGTTTACTCTCTTCACTCTGGCTACGCTGGCCTCCTCTGGCCTCCGCAGTCGGGTCATGCCTCTCCTGCCACTGAGACAGCCACACGCGCCGTTCCCTCTGCCTGCCACACTCCTCTCTCCTGCCACCGGCCCGTCCAGCATACACCTCTCCACCTCCCTCAACACACACGCACACACACACATGCACACTCACATGCACACAGACACCCCACACGGGACAAGCTGACGAATCATTTTTTATCCTTGGCTTACATGTTACTTCCTCTAGGAAGTTTTCCGTGGTGCCCTCTGTCTCTGCTCTTTGTTCCTTAATAATTCTGTGCTCTTCCTCCTCGCCCAGCACAGTTTCTGGCTCGACTAGGCACTGATTAAACAGGTGTGCAATGAATGAATGAATCAATGAATGAACGAACCAGGAACAACGAAGTCATCCATAGCCCTACTATTCACACTTGCCATGTCTCAGGGGGACGTGGGGTATGGTCCCCCTGAGGATCTGTCACGTACTATTAGCTGTTAACCCAATGGCCAGGCTCACCTTCTTTGCTGCCAATAAAACCCGCTTGTCCAGAGTAACAATAGACTCAGCCCCAGAAGGATATGCTGGGCCTGAGCCAGCCAGGATGGCCAGTCCTGCACTTCCCAGCCTTCCTTGTAGCAAAGGTGGCCCTGTGTCCCTGTCCTGGGCATTGAGACATAAGCAGAAGTCTCCTCGGGGCTCTCCTGATTAAAAAAAAAGACAAATGTTGCTGCCACTGTCTCTTCTGCCTTGAATGTGACGGTGGCACTGGGAGCACCAGCAGTCACCTTGTGACCAGCAAGTGACAAGCAGCCAGCCCCTGGACGGCCACTCAGAAAGATGAAAAGAGGCCGTAGCAGCCCAATTCTACCAGCCTCCGGATTTCTTCTTTGGTGGGAAACAAAACAAACCCACAGCGCGAGCTGCCTGTAATCAGGGCTTCTTCAGCTGAAAGCATTGCCGACGGATGTCGCACCTTCCTCGCTGCGGGTACCAGGGACTGCTACCCCAGTTTACAATCGCCAGCGTGGCTGCCCCAGGGTTCAGGACGCTCTCTGGCTGGTTCTGAGTCTCCAGTGAGCTGAGGAATGAATCCCAGAACCCACACACCCCGGTCAGGCCAGGAAGAATCTAATTACCCAGGGATTGTACTAATTATTCCATCCAATTGATCAGTAATCACTGTAATTCCTAAACATGGCTTTTCCAGTAATACTTTGCAGTGTATTTATTGTTTATAGGCAAATAAAATGGGCTGAGAGTAAGGCTGTTGAGATGGAATTCCCAGGGTCCTGGATATTTACACAGGGCAGCGGTACATGTTTTATCTGTAACACGTACATTTTCCTCCTTTTTAAAAGAGGAAGTGTTTTCTGATACAAAAATGCAACTGTCACATTTCTGGCCGAAAGTTCCCTGAACTGTCACTCGGTAATCCATTCCAGGGGCAGCACAGACAGTGCAGCGGGCGACTGTGTGCGTCCGTGGTGGGCTGCGAGGGTGGGGGGGGAGTGGGGCTGGGCTTGGGCCCACGAGCTAGCCTCCGTCATCTCTGGCTTCAGCAGCGGCCTCTGTTTCCTGTTGCATCGGTTACCCCCAAACCTCAGACAAAAGGGGGCACAGCTTCTGTGCAAACAGACGAACAACAGAAGGAACTCCAGGCTATTTCTCGTGTTTCCCATGACAACGTGTGAGACTCAAGATGGGGGACCCTGTCACAGGGAGGCCACCCTTACAGGGGTCGAGGGTTCATAAACCCCATAAACATTTCTGGTCATTTCTGTGCCCCTAAACCCCCGCGGTCGGACAGTTGCTTCACACAGAAAACAGGAGCCCGCCAGCAGAGAGGCCATAATGAACATTCTGTGAAGGACCCGGGTGTGCGGCTGCTCACCGGCCTCCGAGTTTTTTCTTCCCCCCAAAGGTTAGCCTGGGGGACTCAGTCTCTGTCCCCTGACAACACTCCTCTGGGGTTCAGCCGCCACTGCCCAAACCTCTTTCTCCTCTGCCAGGCCCGGCATGAAGGATAAACCAAAAAACACCTTGGCCCAGATGTTCAGAGCTCATTCCTGATTTTCCTCAAGTCAGTCCCTCGCTCGGTCCACCGCCCGACGTGGCACCAGGGACGGCTGTCACTTTTGACAACGGAGGCCCCAGGACGGGGCTTGAGAGTCCCTGTCCCTCTCCCAGGTGAGGAGAAAAACGAATGTGTGCAGAGCGGTGCACGCACTATTTTATTTAGCTCTTACAACGAGTCCGTTAGTTGAGATTAATTCCCGCAGCACAAACGACAACCCTGAGACTTGGGGGGCGTGGCCAACCCCAGATCCCGTGGCAGCTGAGCCGGGGTTTGAACCCCACGTCTGGTCTGACCCCAAGCCCTTATCCTTTTCTCTGCACCGGCCTGCCCTCCGTGAAAATACATGGGTGTGACGAGAGCCAAAGCACCGGAACTATTTTAACCCAGGTTTCTGGGCCAGGCCCCCCAAAGGTGACACAAACAAATCGGGGTTCATCCTTCAACAGGTGCATGCTGGCGATGTGGGCGTGCCCGGTTCTACAGAAACTGAGATTAAAAAAAAAAACCAAACCCAGTTGCTGCCCTAGAAGAACTTAGAGTCTCATTGGGGAAACAGAGGAAAAAACTGACAGAATTAATGAAAAGGGAGAGGAGGGGCCAGGGTGGGTACCCAGGCTCAAAAGCACAAAGGAGGGGGTGGCGCTCCTGGAGAACAGGGCAGCTCACCCCTGGGAGCAGTGAGGGAGCGCCGCAGAATTTTCTGGAAATTGCAACCTGGCTCTTGGACAGTGCCGGTGGAGTAAGTGCAGCCCGGGGAACAACTGCAGAAGCAGACGATGACTCACCCGGGTTTAACAGAAACCCTTGTTCTCAACACACAAACCCACAACAATGAACCAGCGTGGCCGGCCTGGGAGCGCCTGGCGAGGAGGTGAGCTCCTGCCCATGATGGGCATCAGCAGATCGTGAGCCCTCACCTGCCCCCCCCCCCCCCACCGATGCCGGGAAGTTGCCCGTTCTTTTCCTCTGTTATTTCCTCTTTCGCAATCTGGGGGGGGCAGTCAAAGGAGGCAGCCTGGGCTGGGGGCGCTGGGGCTGCCGTTCAGCAGTTCTCTGGGGCTCCCCAGAGGCAGGCAGCGGGGCTCAGAGGCCAGCGTGGACCTGCTTGTCCAGGCTCAGCCCCTGCCCCTGCTGTGTGGCCTCAGGAGAGCCATTTAACCTCTGGGAGCGTCCAGACCAGCCAGCCGTCCATTGCTTTAGCACGTGTTCACAGAGCACCTGCTCCTCTCTGCATGCCTTGGGCTAGTAACTGGAGACACCCGGGGTCCTCCTGGGGGGCATGAGCTGGAGTGACAGAGAGCTAAGCAGACAGTGACAAGGGACAGGGGAGGGCTGTGATCATGGGGGCCTGGGGGCGGAGGGGTGGGACGGGAAAACCAGACCTAAAGGGTCAAGGGCATCCACAAGATGGATGAGCAGGGCTTGATCGGGCAAAGAGGGGACAAAGCAGCTTGGGGCTTAAGCGCACAGGCCTCAGAGACGGAGGGCCTGGGCTCTGGTCTCAGCTTTGTCATGTCCTTGCTGTGTGCCTTTGGGCAAGTGACTTCGCCTCTCTGGGCCTCGGCTGCCTCTCTGGGCCGTGGGGCGATGGCGAGAGGCTGGCTCGCTGGGTCTTTGTGAGGACGGCAGGAGCCCCATCAAAGCCCTCACCCCTGACGCAGGCTGTGCCGTGACACACGCCACAGTCGCCGCATTCCTCGGGCCCAGGCCCGCGTCAGTACACACTCATTTACACACAGTCCACGGAGAGTGCGGGGCGAGTGAAAAGATCAGGGGAAACCACGAGAAAGGGCCGAGATGGCGTTTTCTCGGACAGCTGAGAGAAACACCAGGCAGCAAGGGCCCTCCCCGGTGGAGACGGCGGGAGCCGGGTCGAGAACGGAACAACAGCGCGGCGCCCCACCAGGCCCCTTGGGGCCGAGCACCCGGGAAACGCTGGCCCGGGTTCCGGCTGGCGCCTTCACAGCCGGACACGGCCCGTCCAGGCCTCCGGGGGCACGGGAATCAAGAGGCAGTGCTGGCTTTTGCCAAAGATGGGAGCGCTCCCTGTTTAGGCCTGGTGGGGGGCGTGGAGGGGGGGCGTGGGGTAGGTGGTGGGCATGCACACTGTGGGAGGGGCTGCGTTCTTTGCGTAGGGCACCCGGGACAATGTCTGGGCTTCCTGGTGAGGGGGGCCGTCACGCAGGAAACAGCGTGCCGGCAGCCAGACCGCTGAGGCCTCAGGACCTGCGGAAAAGCCTGCCCCTGAGCAGCTGTTCAGTGGAGAACTTGACAAAGAAACTTGAAAATAGCATCACGGTCCACAGAGCCCTGCTGGGGACCCGGCTGCCACAGGAGCCCACGAAGGGGACATGCAGACACACAGAGGCTGCAAGGACAAATGCCACAGAGAACCCCGACGTGAGAGGAGGCAGCCCCGAGGCTCGACGAGGCGATCAGGGCAGGGCGTGATGAAGATGATACGATCGGAGTCACATAAATGCCACCGAGCGACCGTTTCCCGGACAGTGGTCCTGTCGCTCTTTTCCTCAATCCTCAGAACAACTTCAGGAGCCGGGAAGTGAAGGCCAAGATGCAAGTCCGGCCCTTCAACCCAGAAACCCGTGGAAGGTGCTCCACAGCGCTCAGTGCTGCTCACAGCAGCTCTGCCATCTGCTGGGGGCCGCGTGCGCCACACCCGCGGAATTCGCCCGCCGTGGGCCGGAGCGCGGCGCACAGCCATCGCTGCTCTTCTGAAATGCAGCTCTCAGGACCAACATCACTGGTAGTGTCTGCAGAGAAGGTTCGTGTAAACAGTGACCCATGTCTCCTTGCCTTCCTCCCCTTTCCTCCCTCCCTAGGGTCACTAACACGATGTAACCGACCCTCCGCTTGAGCGCACCCTGCCTGAATCGCATCTAAAACGCTGCTTCCCCTTCTGCTCATCCTCTGGCCTCACTCTGTCCCCTCTCAGGCTGTCTCTTCCTGGAGCGCCGAGAACCCTCCCCTCTTCCAGCCCTCAACCCGATACCCGCCCCAATCCTGGCTCCCCCCTGCTGTATCATCTGTCCCCTACCCCCAAACTTTAAGAACGATTCCTTCTCTGTCTCTTCCAGTATTTCCACATGGCGCAACTGGTGGGACGCTTCTTTGTCCCCAGCACTTCAGGACATGTAGCGTCCCTGCTCACACTACTTTCTGAATGCCAATAGATGGCACAGGCTGGTGACAACCAATGCCTCCTCCCTTCCTATTTCTAACACCTCCTATTGGCAGGGTAGGTGGTGGGGGTGCGTGGGCGGGGCTAAGAGGGTGGGGGAGGGAGGGGATACCAGCCCTGGCTGACAGCCTCCAAATTTACCCTCTTACAGCTCTACATTCTCCAAGGGTTCGCAGGAGACACCATTACAGGTTCTTCACAGACTCCTCCTCCCACCCCGTAACTTCCTTCCTCTGAAAACCACCCCTGCCCTCCCAGAGGTGGCCCTACCACTGTGTATGGCAGGACTGCACCCCGGTGCCCTCGGTGGATACGCCAGAGGCTGCCGCCTGGCTGGAGCTGGTCGCAGCAGATTCCCTCTCCTAGGAGTTAGGAATTGGGATTCAGAGCCTGCCTGTGTGCGTCTCAGGTGGACTTGAGGCATGGTGCCACATGCAGAGGGGGCTGCTCTGCAGGGGGAGGAGGAACGCAGCAGGGAACCCCCGCTTTGCGTGGGAAGCCCACTGTCTCCATCGGGCCACGGGCTAATTCTATTCACCCCGCCAGTGACGGACTAGCCACGAGCACGTGACCCAGTCATGGCCACTGAGGCACAGGGGGAGGTGGATATAAGAGAGACGCCAGGGACAGAACGGTCCCCTTCTTGACTTAGATGTAGCCCCGTAGGTGGCAGACATCCTAGACCACGAAGGGAGCGAGCTGATGACAAAGCCAACGGCAGGGTTGCAGGGTGGACACACTATGTGACCCCTGGGGCCACCCTCCGTCAGGACTTCTTGTTATGCAGGCAAATACATTTTTCTCATTGTGTGAGCCAGCTGAGTCAGAGCTTTCTGTTACATGCCAAGGCCAAGGGAGGGGTTGCTTGGTTTCCCTACAGCTCCTCAGTCTCAGGCTCTCGCCCTTCCTGGGGCCCGAATGCCCTCTCTTTGGAGTCTGTGAAATTCCAGGGCCTTCCCAAGAAACGCTCCTTCGTTGCTTCTGCAATGCGGAGGCAGATGCTCCTGCTCGAAATCCACAGGCTCGGCCGAGACGTCTTTTCTCCTCTTTCTGCCTCGCGCCCTTGCCGCTCGGATCTCCCATCCTGACAACGCTTCAGCCCGCACCGCCAGGCAGTCGGCTCCTGGATCGATACCTCCAGTCCGATCTTGTCCCTGAGGACAGTTCTGTTCTGATGGCCTCATGGAATTTTCTGCCCGAACGCTCCACCGGCACCCCCAGTTCCAGGGGTCATCGATGAAGCTCCCCATCTCCTCACTTGGCTGGGATGAGAGCTTTGTCTTCCGAGGCATCAGGACCAGGAATCGAGACAGGTGGGAGCAAGAGCCGGAGTCTGAGAACTCCGGGAGAAAATCATTATGGAAAAAAACAAACAGAGGCTAGTTTGCTTCCGTGGCAGCAAATTGTTTGAACAAACTAAACCGTAGACAGGGAGATGGTTGATATTTCAGGAAGGAAGAGGCGGCGCGATGTGGTAAAAACCAGTCGCTCACCCGGAGTCGAGAGTCGGAGAGGACTCGGCCGCAGGGCGTGACGCTGTTCCCTCTGCTCCCACCTGTGATATGAGATTCAACTGGGTGACTGTATTCGTTCTTCTAAAACTGTCCTAACAAAGTGGCTTAAACAACAGAAATGTATTTTCTCACAGTTCTGGAGGCTCTAAGTTCAAGATCAAGGTGTCCGCAGGGTCGGTTTCTTCTGAGACCTCCTCTCTCCTGGGCTTGCCGATGGCCAACCTGTTGCTGTGTGTTCGCGTGGTCTTCCCTCTGTGCGTGACTGTGTCCTAATCCCCTCTTCAAAAAGGACACCGGTCAGAATGGATCGGGCCCAGCCTCGTGGCCTTATTTGACCTCAATTACCTGCTCATTATTTTTAAAGATTTTATTTGTTTTTAGAGAGGGGAAGGGAAAGAGAAAGAGAGGGAGAGAAACATCAATGTGTGGTTGCCTCTCGCGTGCCCCCTACTGGGGACCTGGTCTGCAACTCAGGCATGTGCCCTGACTGGGAATTGAACGGGCAACCCTTTAGTTCACAGGCCAGCACTCAATCCACTGAGCCACACCAGCCAGGGCTCAATTACCTCTTTAAAGGTCCTGTCTCCAAACACAGCACAATCTGAGGGCTAGGACTTCAATATTTGAATTTGGAGGGCAGGGACAGCTAAACCCATAAGAGAGACTTCTAAGGATCCTTTCAAACTCACAAACCTGTCACTTGTCCGTTTTCTTCCAGACTGTGCTAATTTGGTCAATGGGGTTTCTATTCTGTAGGCACCTAGACTCAGAAACATGTCGCCTGTTTTTTTATTCCTCACCTGGGACTGTCTGGTGATGAGATCCAGGAAACCGTTCTCAGAGGAGCTGCCCGTCCTACGTTCTCCGGGTGGCCCCCAAGCACACCCAAGTTGGAGACGCACTGGGTTAGGGAATGAGGCCCGAGAGGAGGCAGGGAGGCGGGGGCTGGACCACAGGAGGCTTTGGAGGCCGTGGAAAGGTGTTTGGGATCATCTTACAGGTTATGGGAAGTTGTGTCAGCCAGGGGTTCTCCAGGGAAACAGAACTGACAGGAGGTACTTATCTCCGTATCTATTTTAAGGAAAGGGCTCACACGGTTGTGGGAACCGGCCAGTCTGAAATCTGTAGGGCTGGTTCTATGTTACAGTCTTGAGGGAGAATGTCTTCCTTCTTCAGGAAACCTCAGTTTTTGTTCTGAAGGCCTTCGACTGATTAGATAAGGCCCACCTGCCTTATTGAGGGTGACCTCCTTTACCTCCTGCCAACTGTTTATATACATTAATGCCATCCACAAAATACCTTCCCAGCAACAACTAGATTAGCATCCGAGGGAACAACCAGTGCCGGAGCGTAGCCAGGCCGACACACACACACTTAACTGTCACAGAGGGTTAGTTCTGGCCCTTTCTGAGGTCCGAGGATTTGGTTTCTCTGGGTTCCCATCAGGCCCCTTACAGTGAACCCCCAGTGATTCCAGGTGCTTGGACGTGCCCCTTACAGAGCAACTGCATGACTAGGTGCTTACAAGGTTCTCGTCTGCAGCTTAGAGGTCCGCCCCCTGGGGGCAGAGGACTTTGCTTGGACTTCCTGTGTGCTGGATATCCTCAATTTACTCCTTCCCAAAGCTCCGGGGGGCTGCCCTGTATGGAATGCATCAGCGCCCCTGACCTCTGGCCTCCACATGGGTTTGGCCAATGGGAGACACCAGGAGGAGCTTGGAGGGTGGGAGGACAAGGGGGGGTCCCTCACTGTTGTTGGAGGTGGGCA
Organism: Micronycteris hirsuta; assembly: GCA_004026765.1. Taxonomy (NCBI): domain Eukaryota; kingdom Metazoa; phylum Chordata; class Mammalia; order Chiroptera; family Phyllostomidae; genus Micronycteris; species Micronycteris hirsuta. Next base: position 38,492 of record PVJI01016001.1, read on the forward strand.
GCACGCCTTGAACTCAAAGCTGCAGCTGCTAATGGGTTGCTCCCCACTCTATACAGGCGCCCTTTCCACATTCTGGTAACTGCTCCCTGCCCCTTGTCTCTTGAGACCTAAAGCGGGTATCAGCGTCCTGCTATGGCACCCCCAGGGTATTGCACTGCCTCTCTGGGTTTCTCTACCTTCAAGCTGAGCCCTTGCAAACTGCTCTGTGATTGAATTTGCTATGGACTGAATGTTTGTGTTCTCCCCAGCTCCGTAAGTTGAAGCCCTAACCCCCAAGGGTGACGGTGGTAGGGGGCGTGGCCTTTGGCAGGTGGCTACGTCATGAGGGTAGAGGCCCCGGGAGTGGGATTAGTGCCCTCGGAAGAGGAGACACAAGAGGGATGGCCAGGTTTTCTTCCTTGCAAGGACACTGTAAACCAGGCAGGGGCCTAATCAGTTGCTCCTCCTGCTGGCACCTGGATTGCGCGGTTTCCCTGCCGCCAGAGCTGTGAGAAATCACTGTTCCCCATGTAAGCCGCCAGCCTGCGGGATTTTCTTACGGCAGCTTGAACTGAGACAGGACGCTTCCCAAATCACCCCGCCATCTGTTTCCGGCCATCCAACCCGCACTCTCTGGCAGCACACCCAGGGCTGGCCCCCTCGTGACTGAGTGATACCTACTGACTCAGTCAAAAGAGGGAGAAAAGACACAGAACCCTCCAGTACATTCGGGAGCCACAAAACCCCAGCATTTTCAGCTAAGGGGCCAAGTCTTAACTCCCAAATGTGTTGCTCAAAAACGTCGTTGAGCCGCAATGGAGGTGGGGGTCTGGGCTGGGGGAAAGCCGGACAATATTGGGTACAGAAGGAGTTAAGCTTCCGATGCAGGGATGGCCAGCACAGAACACTGCGCAATTTTCTGCCAAAATATTTTAAATGAAACAGCTGTGTAGGAGCAAAGTGGCTGAGGACTATTCCAGCTCCGAGCATGAATCTGAATCACTCATGTTCAGTATTTGATGGGCTGTGTAATTGCTCTAAA